>OVBA01004424.1:0-23572 GCA_900406435.1 Lepidium aucheri | reverse complement strand
AAACTGAAGCTGACCATGGAGAACTCAATCATGAAGACCAGTTTGTTGAGCTTTATACACATGAAAAAAAACTGATTCACTAATCAGTTTAGGAGAAACTGAGAAGAATGGTCAAGAATTAGGATACCAAGAGAAATATGGTCATGAGAGTGAAGACATCAATGACGTTGAGAGATGGGAAGAAGATGGACCAGAACGTGGTGACAAGAACCAGAATCTTATATAAATTGGGAGAGGGAACTTGAGCATTGGTTTTGGTTCTACAACATCCCAAAGGAGGAGAGACTAGCCCATGTCTTTAACTCACTTGTTGGAGAAGCTTCTTCATGGTGGATAAGTGAAGAACTTATGTCCCACTACAATAAGCCAATTCTTACATGGGGAGATCTCAAGCAACGAATGTCCAAGGAATTTGTACAAAGGTTCCACAACCGGGACTACACCCCTAAGAGGCTTATGTTTCAGAAAATTACAAGTGAGACTAAGAAAACAATTCAGGTGAAGGAGGCTCAAAGGTCAAAGAAGTGCAAGAAAAGCCAACTAAACAAATGGTAGCTCGACAGCAAAATGATAAGTCTTTACTTGACCCCTACAAAAAAGAGCAATGTAAGTCTTCTAATCCTTGTGAGTTACATGAGCTGACTTGTTATAGATGTTAAGGTAAGGGACACAAAGCTAAGGATTGTCCAGCAAGAAGAGCTGTGAAGTCCACATTGCTAGAATTGAAAACGGATTCACATAAGCCATCTAATAATCTAGCTAATTCAGATTTTATATCTTCCACTTCTAGCATTATGCACTTGTCTTTGTCAAAGGATATTGAGACAGTTCTAGGAGCTACAAAGGAGGCAAGAAGTGTTGAAAACAGTTTCATAATCAAAGAAGAACAACCGGATAGTCATCAACAAGTGTTGGTCCGAGGAGAAAACATGGAGAACAATGCTAGTAAAGAAATAGCACAAATGAACCATGAAGACACTTCCAAGAAAGTAATGGAAACATCAAGAGTACAAGGATATTCTCAGCTAAAAGAAACAACCGCCAAGCCTTGGAAAAGCGTCATCTATTCATTGTTAATCAAGGAGTAGCCACCAGATATACCAAACTCTATTAAAGTGAGACAATACAAAGGTAAGGTTCTAAACTCCCAAGGAAAAATGAAAGCTAACTTGTTTTCTATTGGTGCAGGAAAAACAGTTCTGAGGACAGACCCTTTACAAGGGGGAGAGAATGATGAAATTCCAAGAACCAGAACCAAGTCGGATCACTCTTTCCTAACCATAGAGCATGGAAGCATGCAACTAACAAGAACTATGGAGACCAGCGAGTGGATTTCGGCTCAAATGGAGGTCAAAATCACAAGTTCCAGCTCAACAAACATTTTAAGCACGCACCTAACCCATATTGAAGATGCCACGATGAAGAATCATTTCAAAAGGATTTCATATGAATAAGATATTAAAGACACCACTTGGAAGATCTTCAATAGATCAAATGGAGACATACAATAACTTATTAAGGCGTTCCAGATACTACATAGAGCACTAAGCAAAAAAGTAAATTTTAATGGATTCTTGACTCAACTAGTTAACTCCTTAAAGTTAAATCAGCCCAAAATATGCTCGGAGCAAAACGTTATCGATTTTAGAAGTTGGACATTTTGTGCTAAGGCCTTATTAGCGACAACGCCAAATATCAAGATACATAGCCCAGCTCAGAAGCGGCATTCACGCCAGACCACTTGGAGAATATTCTTGGATCTTTCATGGTTTCAACAAGCCCAATAACGCATGAATCCACCATCGAATCCTCCAGATATAGACCCAACAAGAAGAAGATCTTATCTAGTGCTGTTTAAGGAATGTTCGGGATTTGCTTGCTTCAAAGGACTTCAGACTTATGTGTGGTGACCAGGAGACTCTCTAAGCCTCTTAGAATCATCCAGAGAAGTCTTACCATGCTCCAGCACCCACAAGATTAGGCGAATCCTCCCATTTGAAGACTTTCTATATCCGGCTGATCATCACATCTTCCCCAACGGCTCCAAGATCGACGACCACAATCACTTGTCCATTGCACACTTATTTCTTTGATATTTCTTTCAAATTTTATGCTCATGACCGTTGGCCCTTTGTATTTTTTGAGCTCTATATAAGCTCATATTCTTTCTATTGTATTCACCAAGTTATAAGTTATAAGTTATAAAAGAGTGTTTTTTTCAAGCATGTGTCTTGAGCCTCTGCCGACTTAATCTCTTTAAGGATTCAAGAGAGGGAGCCCAGATGAGGTCTTGTGAGGAATCCAATCTTGATTAGACCGAGAGTATCAAAGGAATCATTATCCTCCTTTGTGGTTCTCATTCGCCTACTTCCGCACAATCGAGTCTCCATCGATTCGGACTCATCAAGGTCGGATCCGTGAATTCATATCCATTCTACAGCCATTGAGGCTTGTATCAATGTCAACTGCATAACTTTCCCGGATGACCTTGATTTTCTTATCACACAAGCTGCCAAACGTATCATCCCCCATTGCAAGACAGTTAATGTACTTTAGTGTGTAGACTCCACAATCACCTACAACATTATTCAAGAATGGTTTTATCTCACTTTCTCTCAACTTTTATCTTTACAAACACCAGCAGCTTAATCCGATTCTCCCCTTCAAGAAATATATCCAATATTGTGGCTACCATTATCCTGAGCGGATAAAAAGCAAAAGCAGTGTCTCATCTGTTGTACACCCTGGAATATTATCGTGTATATATATATATATATATTAGGCTTCATGAAATCTTTATGACATGTAATCCAGTGATTACCACCTACATTAATGACTGCGTATAAATTGTCAATATCAGTGAACCATGTCTTGTGTGTAGCTGAATCAACACGTAAGTTTCCATTGAACTGTCCTCTATACACATCACCAAAGAAGAAATTTGCTGATGTTATCTTATATTGCTCATAATTCTTAATCATCATATCAAGAAATGAGTGGGGCATGAAATCAGCTCGGGATTTATATGGTGACGGCTTTAGTAAAGATCGTGTTCGGAATAGATCAATTATTAATATGCTAGAAATTAAGCGTAATAAAAGCATAAGCAAATATTAACATATTTAGCAATGACCTTAATTTGCTTATAAATTCAATGTTAGTTTGCCCTTACCATCGAATTAAGCCATCCACTTATTACATGATCTGTTTTTCTTTTGCCCTTTTTCTTCTACTTATTCCGTGGAAGGGTCAAAATTTTGTAAAACTCCCTGCCACCTGATTTACTGGAATGTCAAAATAAAACAAAGAAGTCAGTATTTTCATCTTAAATGTACATGTCACATAGGTAATAGTTACACCCATCCTTACTTGATGTGGTTTGTAACACGTTTGAATTCAACTCTATTCTGTGAATCCCGTCTGGCGTAGATAATGTTTGCGACGAGGCCCTGCTTTCAGGAACTATTACATACATCTGGAAAAGTAGATGAAAATTAGCGACCACGCATTACAGGTGACACATCCACCTTTTGTAAACCACACTCAATGGCCATCATAGTTAGATCTAACAACGATATGATAGGATCACTTAATGGTGATTACTCTATCGTGTTGTATTGCTGCATGAAGTTTTATTGTGATATCTACAACATCATTAACATCATCGTCTACTACCGGAATGATTTGTTTCACCTTCTGCTTATCATCTCGTTATTCACCGGCTATATCCTTCGGTTGTTCAACATTCACATCTATGACCTTCTGCTGTTTAACATTCATATCTACAACCTTTTTTGTTCAACATTCACATCTATGATTTTCTTATATTCAACATTCACATCTATGACCTTCTGCTTCTTCATTGTATTTGTCTTATCAGCTCGCAAATTTGATGCCTGCTTGAAAACAAAAGGTACTGGTAACCCTTCAGGCCCCATCTGAGTACAGGCCAACCACGACTGTAGATATACACATACATACAAATCATTTATTCCCACAACATATTATTTTAACAATCATAATATGATATAGGCATGCAACTAGTAACTAACCCAGTTGTTGTCAAGTACTCCATCTTTATTCTCTCCATCTACTTGCAATGTCACTTTGTTGGAACCAACATTACATTCATTTACGGATACCACAAGGGAAGCTCCCTATCAATCTTTGTTTTACCAAAGAGTTGATTCATCTTTTCTTCGATTGCTGACAACCTTTGCTCCATGGTAAAAGAGGCACCATATTCATCCTCTCCTCTAAGTAGTTTGATACTTTCCTCCATTATGTCCAACCGTTGTCTGCATAATCCAATTTCTGCACCAATACTTCCGTCCACCCTCCCTGTGGACTGCTTAACACTATTACAACGGCTTTCCACCTGTAAGATATATCATTGTCACCCAAGTAAAGAGGTTCATGTTAGTTAACATTGTAGATGAACATAAGGTGAAAACAAGACATATTATCAAAACAACAAACTGAGCCTATGTTTGTCATCTCCATCATCTTGCAGCTCCGTTTACCCTCGTTCGCCTCTCCCTATACCAAAACAACAAAACCAGACTTCTCGAGCTGACCATCTATTAGATCCATCAACAGCTTGTCTAGCCTTCGATCCTGATCCATTTCACCTGACCCCCAAACACGGTACTTCTGTTCAAAAGGTACCGGATGCATGTGGATCACATAGATTTGCTAGTCATCAAACAAACCAGTCTGCTTAGCTATCTCCCCACTCACAACTCTATTCTGTAATCAATTTATTAAATAACTATGTTACCATCTGATCCAGCATATAAACATTACACAGCTTATCAAATGTAACAATATTTCCACTTACTAAATATCAAATCTCGCTATCAAACCTTCATATTACCTCTTAGGCATATTTTTCCACCACATATGCCATTTGATGTCCTTGCGGTCACGTTCCTTCCCATTTAAGCAGTAGATGACCCTCCACCTCACAACATCGATTACCAAGGAGTTCACCAATTATCAGAACATTCTCAAATATCCATACACTTAATGTCTAAGGAAACCCATGTAGTGTGATCAATTTTTTCTCGAGATCAGCCACCTTGATCAACTCCATCACACTAAAGAAGCTTACCCTTCCCCTTGGATATCTTTCAAACTCTGGATCTACAGCTCACTTTGCTTGGTTCAAGTCTAGTTTCGAATCATGATTCTTACTGTAAATGGCAGAATTTAGAATTACCAACCGGCCAACAATCTTCTTTGTCTCTAAGGACCAATCTTTACATCTGTCCATCACACCTAAAAGCTAATCTAAGGAGGATCCTTCACGTACAGATATTCCCATTTCAACCCAAATTCTATGTGATCCCCTTCAAGTCTTTTTTCAGGCTCTATTAAATTACAATTAACACATGTTATTGCTTCTAACACATGTAATGAGAATCTCATAGGATTACTTTCAAAAAAACTCCAAAACTCATGCATGTTGTTGACAGCCAATTCATAAGAGAAAATGTGAAGAATTATCCTCCCACTGAACAAAAATCTCAATTCTGCAAATTTAAGAATAACACCCAGTGACGACTCCAAAAAATAATCCCATACATCTTTGCCTATAGTTTTAATCTTTAGTACCCAACAAAGCGAAAAGTTTACATTTATTTTCCTAGCAGCTTTCCGTGTTTCTCTAGGTTTAATAGGAGGATAGATCAACAAGTACAATCTGTACAATACCACAGCAGAACAAAAGTCATTAGCACATAACTCTATAGCATATAACTCGGTAGCACATAACTCTGTACCAATTCCTAAATAACCATTATTACCCCCCTCCAACAAACAATCAAACACTAATTTCACAATTTATGAAGGAAAACAAACTCGATATAACAATCTGACCTTACTTTTGTGACTGTCTCGACAGATAATAAGAGAGCAAGGCAGTGGAGAAACTAGCGATGGAACAAAAAAATCCTAAAATCGGCAATAAAAAGAGTAGGAGACAAAGTTATTAAGGGGAAGAAGATGAATTTTACAACGATTTTTGTTTTTTCATAATAATGGTATTTTCGTAATGAATTCTAAGTTATAGGGATATTGGACTTTTCATACAAAATATAGTCTAACTGAGTTAGCTCCTATTTCTCTGAGTCATTCTCGTGTATTATCACGAATATACATAGTATTCTGAATAATTACCTCATAATGTATTTTTCTAAGTTGGTGGCACACCTTACTATACTTTTCACCATGTGTAAAAGATGGAGAAAATAAATATTTAACCAATTAGGTAAAGATATAATTCCATTTGGAGTCTGTACGTAAATGAGACTGGAACTATGTCATGTGTGGGCTCAACATAATAAATTTGTGTACGCTTACCAACAACCGTTATCCACACAAAATAAAAATCAAACGATGATAGTTTTAAGTACTTGTTACTCTCGGAAAGTTATATTAATTCACTAAGAAAAATGCAAGGAATAATTTAATCTACACAATATACTTTCGAGTATTCTAGATTGATTTAGTAATGAGATAAGAAGGTTGAGAAATTATTAGAGTATAGATTGAATTAAAATTAGTTTATTGGTTTATAATTTTTGAAAATAGGATTCTGTTTTGTCCCGGTTCTAATAGAATAGTGTATATAAACATTGTTCAGCTCATACAGAGAATATATAGAAAAATTTTTAAACAACTTCCTCTATCTCTTCTCCTCCATTGATCGATTCTGATGAGCTTTGAGCTAATTTGTCCTTCTTTCTCTGGGAATTAATATGGTATCAGAGCTAGAGCAGAATTTCAAACTGCTCTAATCGGTCTATTTTCTTCTTTGTTTCATTTTCTACACTTCGATTTCATCTCATCTTCATCTGTTGATCATAGACGATGTTGTTGACTTCGATTCGCTGTGATACTCGCCGATCGACTTGATCAGCAGGCGCTAGAGCTCCAGTTCAGCTCTTGAAGCTGCGGTTGTTGTTTCTTCCGAGCTAAACCCCGATAGTACTCATTCACCATTGTTCCTCCATAGTGCTGATTATCCAGGGATGTCGTTGGTCTCTATATAGTGTGATGGATCTAATTACAACAAATGGTGTACAGCTATGAAGATATCACTCGACGCGAAGAACAAAATCGCGTTTGTTGATGGTTCCTTCCCACGTCCTGGAGAAGATAATCCTCTCTCTCGAATCTGGTCTAGATGCAATTCCATGATCAAATCTTGGTTGTTGAATACTGTGAGGGCTGAAGCTAGTGAACCTTGTGTTTATTGCAATCCTTTTAAATGTGCAATTTCTGTTAAGAATAATTAGGAAAGAAACAAGACCATAAAATTCTTAGCTGGACTGAATGAGAAGTATTCTATAATGTAGGAACAGATTCTTATGAAGAAACCTCTTCCAAACCTCTACCAAGATGACAGTCAACGTTCATTCAACAATGTTGTTTCACCTATAGTTTTTCAGATTGATGGTTATGCAAAATCAGATGGTTCTGTGAAAGCTGGTCCGGATATAGATAACTCCAGTTCTTTGGGAGCTATTCAGAAAACGAAACCCACCTGTTCTCACTATGGTTATACAAGCCATATCGTAGATAAATGCTACAAACTCCATGGCTATCCTGTAGGTTGGAGAAAAGGGTAGCAAAGCACCGAAAAACCTGCACAAAATCCACATGCAGTAACAGCACAGATCACAGGGACATAAAAGGGTTCAGATGGTCTTGAGAATTTGATTGGGAACTTAAACAAGGATCAAATTCAGAATTTCATTGCCTACTTTAGCTCTCAACTTCAAACACAGTCAGCTAATGGGAAATCTAATCTAGTATAAGAATTTACAGAAGCTTCTAGTATTACTTTTCCCCTTCCACATTCAGTTTTATTGGTGTTTTAGCAGTATCTAAATGTGTAACAAAAGAGCATTCTTGGATTCTTGATTCTGGTGCAACTCACCATGTTTGTCACATTAAAAGATCTTTTCTCGATCTTGACACTTCAGTTTTGCATCATGTGAATCTGCCAAATGGACTCACGATACGTGTTGCTGGAGTTGGGAAAGTTGCTATTAATTCTGATATCACTTTGGAATGTGTTATATATACCAGAATTCCGATTGAATGTGCTTAGTGTGAGCTCGTTAACCACATACCTTGACTCATAGATAGTGTTTGATCCCGATTATTGTATCATACATGATCGAGTCAAGGAGTTGGTGATTGGAAGCGGTAGAAAGCTAGCTAATCTATACGTACTGGATGTTGAAGGCCAAGTAGCAGAGAAGACAAATTCTTCTTCTTCTTTAATAATAAACTATGTAATAGATGCAAATGTATGGCATCAAAGACTTGGTTATACCTCATTTGCTAGACTTGGTTTATTGAGTGATGTTCTCGGGATTTCTAATCAGAAAAATAAAGGATTTCTTCATTGTGATATTTGTCAGAAAGCTAAGCAAAATAAATTGCCTTATCCTACTCGAAGAAATATGTGCTCTTCTGTTTTTGATTTCCTCCATATAGACACATAGGGACCTTTCTCTGAATGCACACAGGAAGGGTATAGATATTTTCTCACGATTGTGGATGATCACACACGTGCAACTTGGGTTCATCTTATGAAACATAAGAGTGACATTCTTACTGTCTTTCTAGAATTCATACAGATGATAGAAACACAATTTGATACAAAGGTGAAAGGAGTAAGATTAGACAACGCACCAAAACTAAAATTTGATGAATTTATTGGAAGAAAGGGATAATTCGTTATCATTCTTGTCCAGAAACACCTGAGCAGAACTCAGTTGTTGTAAGGAAGCACCAGCATATCCTCAACATTGCTAGAGCTCTTTTGTTTCAGTCACAAGTTCCTCTCAGTTATTAGGGAGACTGTATTTTAACTGTAGTCTTTCTCATAAATCGAACTCTCTGTTCAATCATCAGCAACAAAACACCTTACGAGATGTTAATGAAGAAAGTTCCTGAGTACATGGAATGAAAGACCTTTGGTTTTCTATGTTTTGCTAGCACATCACCCAAAGGACGCCATAAATTTCAAGAACGATCTCGAGCTTGTGTGTCCATAGGATATCTGCCAAATTGCAAAGGGTATAAGTTGTTGGATTTACAAACGAACAATGTATTCGTTTCCCGCAATGTAGCTTTTATGAAGACTTGTTACCATTCAAGCAAGACTCTCACATCTCAGACTCAGTTTCCACATTCTTTCCACATATTCACAAATAGAACGGATAATGATGATGCAGGATCATTAGGTTCAGTAGATACAGGTCGTTTTATCATGATTGATGTAGGTCCTTAACTGTCTGTTAAACAATCCACGATAGAGTCTCATAGAAAGAAACAATCCCCATCATATCTCCAGGACTATCACTGCTACAATGTTGATTCATCTACAGCTCATCATGTGTCTAAGGTTCTTTCTTACTCATCTTTGACTGATCCCTATATGATCTTCATAAATACAGTAAATTCCATTTTGAACCTCAGTCCTATAACAATGCTAAGGACATTAAAGAGTGGTGTGATGCAATGGGAGTTGAGCTCACAGCTCTTGAAGATAATGGAACATGAGTGATTTGTTCTTTGCCTGCGGGAAAATAAGCTGTTGGATGCAAATGGGTCTATAAGATCAAACTACATTCTGATGGGACTTTGGAAAGGTATAAAACTCAGTTGGTTGCTAAGGAATATACTCAGAAGGAAGACCTTGATTATGTAGATACATTCTCTCATGTAGCAAAGCTCTCCACAGTCAAGTTACGCATTGCTGTTGCGGCTGGTAAAGGTAGGTCTCTCTCCCAACTTGACATCTCCAATGCATTTTTAAATGGGAATTTGGAGGAGAAGATCTACATGACTTTACCTCCTGGATACTCACCAAGAAAGGGGGAATCTTTTCCACTTAATGCTGTTTGCAGACTGAAAAAGTCACTCTGTGGCCTTAAACAAGCTTCAAGACAATGGTTTTTAAAATTTTCAGACTCATTGATGCAGCCAGGATTCAAACAATCATCTGGAGATCACACATTGGTCATCAAATAGGCTAATAATGTTTATATAGCTGTTTTGGTATATGTGGACGACATAATCATTGCAAGTAGTTGTGATGAAGCCACTGAACTTCTCAAAGCTGCCTTGCAATGGTCTTTCAAACTGAGAGATTTAGGAACACTTTGATATTTCCTTGGGCTTGAAGTGGCTCGGAACTCAGATGGTATATCACTTTGCCAGCGCAAATATGTTCTTGAATTACTCACTGAAACAGGCTTACTTGGTTGTAAACCCTGCTCTATCTCTATGGAGCCAAACCTGAAACTTTCAAAAGATGCTGGAGACCTTTTAGAAGATGCAGAACAGTATCGTCATTTGATCGGTAAACTGATGTATCTCATGTTTACTCGACCTGATATTACTTACACTGTGCACAACTATGCCAATACACAGCCACACCTTGACAACCACATCTACAAGCTGTTTACAAGATAATACATTACCTGAAATGAACCATTGGTCAAGGGTTATTTTACTCTGCAAGTTCTGACTTCAAACTAACTGGATTTGCTGACTCAGATTTGGCTTCTTGTTCAGACTATAGACGATCCATATCCGGTTAGTGTATGTTTGTTGGCAGTTTGTTGGTTTCCTAGAAATCCAAGAAGCAGGATGTGGTTTCCATGTCTTCAGCAGAAGCTGAGTATCGCTCAATGTCTGTTGTAGCTAAGGAACTTATCTGATTAAGAACTGTTCTTTTAGACCTTTGGGTTGATGTTTCAGAGGCCTCTGTCTTGTACTGTGATAACACTGCCCACAATTCACATTGCTAACAACCCGGTTTATTACGAACGGACAAAGCATATTGAGCGTGACTGTCACTTCATAAGGGAAAAGATTGAATCAGGATTGATCAGAACACTGCATGTTACATCTGAACATCAACTTGTGGATGTGTTTGCTAAACCGTTATTCCCTACTTAGTTTGAGAAGCTTATTGGCAAGATGGACATAATCAATATATATGCTCTATCTTGAGGGGGGGAATATTAGAGTATAGATTGGATTAAAATTAGTTTATTGGTTTACAATTTTTGAAAATAGGATTCCGGTTTTTCCCGGTTCTAACAGAATAATGTACATAAACACTGTTCAAATCATACAGAGAATAGACAGAAAACTTTACAAACAACTTCATCTATCTCTTCTCCTCCATTGATCGATTCTGATGAGCTTTGAGCTAATTTCTTCGTCTTTCTCTGGGAACTAATAGAAGTAAACGAATATATGCAGTAATTATATTTTATACACATAAATGATAAATCTAAGGGTTAAGTGAAAGAAATAAGTAAACAAGGGACTCATGTGTCTCTAAAAACCCAAAAAAGTGAGATCTCGCTCAGTCTTCATATTTAATACATATCATCGTGACAATAAAGATTAATATGGTATCACAATGAAGCTGCAAGTTTCTCCACCTGCCATCACCGGCCCACTCAAGTTTAAGGTACACCGGTGGAAGGTAGAGTTAGTTTCTCTAGCGAAGCCAACTCCTAGAGAGCTTAAACTCCTCTCTAATATAGACTACCAACAAGGACTTAGATTGCACATTCTCACAATCTTTTTCTATAGACACAACCCTAGGCTTATTTCGATCCTATCACAGTGATTCGAAGTGCCCTCTCCGAAATGTTTGTTTACTTTTATCCATTTGTTGGTAAGCTATCGGAAGGATTGAACCAGAAACTCGTTGTGGATTGCACCGGTGAAGGAGTTTTTTTCATCGAGGCAGATGCTAATGTTGTACTTGTTGAGTTTGAACAGATGGATGCTCTTCAGCCTCCTTTCCCTGGTTTCAAAGATCTTCTGTTTGAGATAGAAGGTTCGAGTGGAATGCTTAACACTCCATTGATTCTCATGCAGGTCACTCTCACACATTATCCACTTATAATTACTAAATTTTTAAAAGTAGGGTACATAAATAATACTTCTTTATGTGTTTATTCAAAATTTTCGAGTGATATTATGTATTTGAAAGACTATATTTTCTGTTTTTCATGAGAATAGTAGGAGAGACTTCACGTTGTTCTCATATCGTTTGTATAACGTTGTGTAAGTCACACGCTTAACTTATGGCGGTTTTGTCTTTGCCATTCGTAGATTCCGCCAAGGAAGAAGACAGTGGTTGTGGTGGAAACGCTCTGGTCAGCCAATCATTCTTCTTCGTCGGAGGTGAGATGTTAGCCATAAGGAAGCTCCTCCAACCAAAGCTCACTAATCGTAGCACCGATGTAAAAATACTAACATCACTCTTGAGGCGTTGTTGCACAGCCGCTCGAAAACCTGACATGGACAAGGAGATGCGACTAATATTCGTCGTAAACGCGCGCCCTCAACTCAAAAACCCACCACTACCTCCAGTATATTATGGAAACGCGTTTGCGTTCCTAGTCGCAATCGCAATTGCTAGAAAACTAACAGAAAAACCGTTAGATTTTGCTCTGCGACTATTCAAAGAGGTGAAATCGAGCGAGAAAGAGGAATACATGCGATCGCTTGCGGATCTGATGGTGACAAAGGGAAGACCAAGATTCTCAGCTGGAAGAGCGTTCTTGATATCAGATGTGAAAAATTTCGAAAATTTTGATTTCGGAACTTAGGGCAAACCGGTTTACGGAGGGATTGATACAGTCGGAGTTTTGAGATTTCCAGAGGCTAGCTTCTACGTTTCGTTTGAGACCAAACAAGGTGAGACTGGGATCGTTGTACCGGTTTGTTTACCGGAGAAGGCGATGCAGAGGTTTGTGGAAGAGCTGAATGGCATGTTTAATATTACAGATACTCTCATTCATTAGATTGTTACACTTTCCAATAATACATAGACCTATTGATCTCCTTACATGTATATATATATATATATGCTCTATACATTGTTGTTAATGAGTAGAGAATCATATTCCTTACATGGTATCAGAACGGGTTTTCTAACCTAGTTCAATTCTCTCAGGTGTCACTCAGTCTCTTCCTCTTTTTTCTCTCTCAAAAATGTCTACCGATTCTGTAGAAACCATCAATATCAACACCTCCACCGCTCTTCATATCAACATGTCGAACGTCACCAAACTTAACTCCAACAACTACCTCACATGGAGTCTTCAGATCCATGCTCTCTTGATGGTTATGGCCTCATTGAATATCTTTATCGCAGCTCCACACCCCAACAATCCATTCTTGGTCCTAACAACTCATCCACAACAAATCTAGCATCACACTCTAGAACAGACAAGACAAATTGATCTATAGTAGTTTGCTTGGTGCTATTTCTCAGTCAATTCAGCCAACAGTATCTAGATCTCGTTCTGCCGCTGATGTCTGGGAGCTCCTCGCTGAAACTTATGCGAAACCAATCAGGGGACATGTGAAATAACTCAAGCAGCAACTCAAAAATTGGGTCAGGAGAACCAAAATAGTCACGAGCTTCATGAAAAGCTTTTGAACTATGAAGCCAAGCTCATTGCCAAAGGCATATCGGGTACATTTGCAGTGTCCACACCAGTCTCTGCCAATGTCGCCAACTCCCGCCAACGCACCTACAACAACAACAATCGCAACTCAGCCAGGCTTAACAACCAGCAAAACTCAGCCTACTATGACACACATCCACAACCTAATTATCATCGTACTAGGAAAGGCTATCAAGGGAAATGTCAGTTGTGTGGTGTTCATGGTCACAGTGCTCGCCGATGTACTTAGTTTGTTGTGCAACCTCACCCCACAAATGGTGGTCCAACACAGTCATTGTACCCTCCTTGGCAGCCTCGTGCCAATGCCGCATTTGCTACTCCCACTCCAACATTGGCTTGGCTTGTCGACAGTGGTGCTACACATTACATGACAAACGATCTCCATAGCCTCAATCTCCCTCATCCTTATCATGGATCTGACTCCGTTCAAGTCAGTGATGGCTCAGGTCTCTCTATAACTCATAGTGGCTCTCTTACATTACCTACATCGAAAAAACAACTCACATTACAAGATGTGTTGTGTGTGCCAGACATAAAACGTAATCTGGTCTCAGTGTGCAAACTATGTAATAGTAATAATGTTTCTGTACACTTCTTCTCTGCATGTTTTCAGGTAAAGGAGCTCAGCTCGTGGGTCCTGTTGCTCCAAGGCACGACTAGAAACAAGCTCTACGAGTGGTCCACTACCCTACCCGTCACCTACATCACCTCCTATCCCTTAGTCCCTACCTTGGCTTATTGGCATCATCGCCTAGGCTATCCTTCTAAATCTATTCTTAATTCGATTGTTTCAGCTTTTTTATTACCTTGTTCTACTCCAATTTCTGAAAACATTTCTTGCAATGATTGCTTTATCAATAAAAATCATAAGCTGCCTTTTTCCACAAACACACTCACTTCAACCGAACCACTTCAATACATCTTTGCGGACGTATCGACCTCCCCACTATACTCCGTTAACCAATACAAATACTATCTCATCCTAGTCGATCACTATACCTGTTACTCATGGTTCTATCCACTAAAACGCAAATCCCATGTTAAAGAAGTTTTCATACCTTTTAAAACCCTTGTCGAGAATCGCTTCAATACAATAATCAAAACATTGTACAGTGACAATGGTGGTGAATTCTTAGCACTACACACCTTTCTCTCAACTCAGGCATTTCTCATCTCACCACTCCTTCTCATACAATGGAGCACAATAAAGTGTCAGAACGCAAACACAGACATGTTGTTGAAACAAGTCTATCACTCCTTACGCGAGCCTCTATGCCATTCACCTACTGGACCTATGCCTTCGCTGCTGCAGTATATCTATTCAACCGATTACCAACTCCGATCATTGATATGGAGTCACCATACAAAAAACTATTCCGAGCTCAACCCAATTACATGAAACTGCGTATCTTTGGCTGCTTTTGCTATCCGTGGCTGCGCCCATACAACGCCCACAAGCTTGATCGAAGTCCACTCCTTGTGTCTTCCTAGGATACTCACTCACACAGAGTGCCTATTTTTGCCTCGATGCAAGTAGTGGAAAGATATATGTCTTTAGACATGTACTCTTTGATGAAACAATATATCTGTTCCCAACAATGACCAACAAACACACATCTGAAAGTAAGGAAACCGAATCTCCGGCCTATCCTCTTCACTCCACCATCGCCTTGACCCCAACACTCGTAGAGAAAGTTCAACAGTTGTCGCCGTCAGCAATCGGACCACATCTTTCTGCTTCTCACCAAGATCGTCAAGCCACATCGCCAATTTCATAACCGCACCAGTCTTCGCAACAACACTTGGGTCAATACGAAAATCATGGGCCACTTACTCATCAAACAGACCCAATTCCATCAGAGCCTAATTCGGCCACAACAACTCCAACAAACGAGTCCACTTCAGATGTTGCACTCTCATGCCCAAGCCCATTACAACAAGCAACAACAACACATGACTCACAGACCGTGACTTCGTCTCCTTCACCGACAGAAAATCAACATTCGATGGTCACATAGCATAAAAATTAAATAGTAAAGTCAAACCCAAAATTCAATCTCACGGCAGCTTTACCACCTTATGTTCCTCCCGAACCTCACACCTATCAACAAGCTCTTCGTGATCGCAATTGGCATGGAACCATGTGCTATGAAGTTGATGCCTTTGGAGCCAATCATACATTTGATCTCACTCCACGTCCGTTAAATAAGAATGTCGTTGGCTGTTGTTGGTTGTTCAAAAACAAATTCAACTCTGATGGATCTCATGGCCGTCGCAAAGCACGCTTAGTGGCGAAAAGGTACAGTCAAGAGGTTGGCAGAGATTATGAAAAAACTTTCAGTCCTGTCATCAAATCGACAACTCTACGGCTAGTACTTGATGTTGCTGTAAGTCGATCATGGCTCATTAAACAAGTTGATGTAAACAACGCTTTCTTCCAGGGAACTCTCACCGAGAAAGTATATATGGAGCAACCTCCTGGTTTTGTTGAAAGTGACCATCCAGATTTTGTCTAGAGATTACGCAAAGCAATTAATGGTCTTAAACAAGCACCGCGTACATGGTATACTGAATTGCAGAAGTTTCTTCTCACTCTTGGATTCTCCAATTCTCCCGCTGACCCATCTCTATTTACACTAAAAACTGGTACTACTCTTCTATACCTTTTAGTGTATGTGGATAATATATTGGTCACAGGAAACACAGTTACAGCGGTTCGTCAAGTGCTGGATCAACTAACTCTTCGATTCTCAATCAAAGAAGATGAAGACCTCAATTATTTTCTTGGTCTGGAAGTTCGTCGTGCATCGTCTGGTCTACACTTGTGTCAATGCAAATACATCAGTGATCTCCTCCATAAGTACAACATGCTCAACGCAAAACCTGTCACCACACCAATGTCTTCCGCCGCCAAGCTTTCAATCACCTTTGGTGTATCTCTTTATGCAACAGTGTACAAGAAACTTATTGGCAGCCTACAATATCTAGCATTCACCCGACGGATGCAAAAACCAACGGAAGATCATTGGCAAGCTGCATTATATAGCTGGCACTAGTACATATGGACTTTTCTACTCATCTACGAACATCGTAACTCTTCAAGGTTATTCGGATGCCGACTGGGCTGGAGACCCTGATGATTATCTATCCACCAATGCTTACATTATCTACCTTGGCAGTCATCCAGTTTCATGGTCATCCAAGAAGCAAAAGAGTGTAGCTAAATCGTCGATTGAAGCGGAATATCGAGCAGTTGCCAACACAGCGTCAGAAATCTGATGGATATGTAACGTTCTATCTGAACTTTGTGTCACATTACCATCACCACCGTAGATTCACTGTGACAATATCGGGGCTACCTTCCTATGTGCAAACTCAGTTTTTCACACAAGGATGAAGCATGTTGCACTTGACTATCACTTCATTCGTAGGCAAGTACTACATGGCATACTACGAGTAACTCATCTTCACACTAAAGATCAACTTGCAGATGCCTTAACGAAGCCGCTACCATCAACTCGTTTTTCAGAACTAAGAGACAAGATTGGAGTGACATCTCCCCCTCCATTTTGAGTGGGCATATTATAGATACTTTCATTTATTAGATTAATACACTTTCCAATTATACATAGACCTATTGATCTCCTTACATGTATATATATATATATATGTGCTCTGTACGTTGTTGTTAATGAGTAGAGAATCATATTCCTTACATTTAACGGTCAATCTGGATCTAATGGAGGAAACAATACGCCAAGTGGATCGTTCATGTCTTCTATATAATATGATTTGGAGTATAATACGTAGAACTCCACTATTGATAATGCGATGATTGTCCTTAACAAACAAAACTCAAACTCTCTTGAGTTTGAACGATAATTAAGTTTTCAATAATGTTTTTATTAAGTTTGTTTGTTTTTTTTTGCTAATACTAATTTTATTACACAGTCATTGAAAATCAGTAGATGTGCTGTTTAAAAACAGAGGATATCCAGGATATAGACACCATACACTTCTTCGCTAAATAATCAGCACATGTGTTGTGTGTCCTTGGCCGAAATTGAAATTTGATGTCATCGAACCTTGCACGCCAAGCAAAAATAGTATCCAAGTAGTGTTGGAGCTTGAGATGTGTGCTGCGTGATATCATGTGATCTCGAATCAACATACTAAGTGTGAAATTATCTCCTTTGAAGATCACGTTGCGGTATCCTAGTGACTAAATCTAGTTTTACGTTAAGAGTCATAAGTAAAGAGTTAAAACTTCTATTGTTTGTGAATTGCTTAAATCATCTATGTTTAGAGTCTGTATTAAAATGTTGTCCTTTTGTTGTAATTAATTGAGTTTTTTTTTTTTTTGGATTTTGAATAATGGGTCTGTTGTTGGTTTGGGTTTTGAGTTTCTCGTTTGACCATCGGGTGTAGCTTGTTGTCGGTGTGTCGCCTTCTTCGGCCGGTTGTGCTTAATCCCGATACTAGTTTAATTCGGTCTTATGCGTTTCTGGTCGCCATCCTCCTCTCTCTGTGTTCAGGCTTCTTCATCATTCTTAAGGTTTCTTCTCCAAGTTATTGCTCATTCTTCTCAACTACATATCCTCTTTTGTATCCTTTACCTCTAGTTTTCTTTGTTGTTTTTCCATTCCTTTGCTAGCTGGAATTTCCTTTTTATTGTGTAATTTCATCATCCTGTAAGTCATGCATTGCTTACAATAGAATACCTTTTTTTTTTTCTTCTGAAACTGAATTTTATTAAGATTGGATCATACAACGAATAGAGACCAACGCTGAACCATAACAAGAACAATGGATGCAATCGATCCTACAATACGAAGAGGATGATTTTAAGCTATCCTATTGATAAAATCAAACCCAAATGATCAAGACCTGACTATCATCTAAAGAGTTCCCGAACAACATTCAGACAACGGGATTCCTACAAAAGACAATGACTTGAGACATAAGGACTGACTTTCTCTGGAGAAAATAGATCTCTCACTTGATATTGCCAAAGCCAACAAAGACCTCTTGAGCTAAGAAAGAAGACCAAACTCCAAAGCGGAGGACTAACAACCTCAACACTCAATCCTAAACTTCAGAAACCGATATTGCCGAAAAAAAATAGGGGAAAGAAATCCCACAACTTAAGCTCCATCATACTAGCTATGAAAGCTACAGGTAGAGGAGAGACAATCTAAAGACAACCAAAGAAAATTATAACCTGGAGATAGAACTAAAGAACGACACTAGGACCAAAACGAAGGAGGAGATAGGTTTAAAAGGAACAGGCCTACATGAGACAAGCTCATCGGTGAGAATGCTCTGACAACCTCATAAACCTTCCTCGAAAATCAACCAAAAGCCGGAGCACATAATTATATCCAAAGGCTTCGAACCTATGAAGAAGACCAGATCCACTCCACTGTTGATTAAGGGAGGGCCACGAGGACCACCTCGAGCTCCAACAATGATAATATCTCCGGCGAGCCTCGATCTCAAATCATCTTCTCACTTCACTCTGATCTCAGGCACAAAAGAAGATTAAAATACCTACAGTGCCAGATCGGCGAGTCTAAGGGTGGGCTGCCGGTGCTGTGAGAGCCACCGGCGGCCAGACGTAAGACCGGTTAAAGTAACGGCGGCAAGGATTTATGCGAGAGGTTATGCAGGTCCGTGTTTTTGCCAATTGTCTTTGTACCCATCCTTTTTCTTTTAATAGAATACCTTTTATTATAAATAAAATAACAAAAACAATAATAAATAAAATATTATATATATATATATATATATATATATATAAAAGGTCTGTTGACACAATCCAGTTCACGGACGCAAAGTCAACACTACTCAACCTGAGGTTCAATGCGACCACGACTGTACAAAATACTTTTGCGTTCCATATTAAGTAGTTAGTCATTTTTACGGTTTATTACAATAGATAGGTACATTTTTATGCACAAAAGGTTTACTATAGAGGGATAGAATAGGAAATATACATTGTTATGTTTTTAACCTAGTTGAGTCTTGTGTACATCTTGTATAAATACTCTAACCTATTTAATGAATAAACCAAGCTTACCTAATTCTACATGGTATCAGAGCCATTAGGGCAAACCTAAAAATCGATCCCTCTTTTCTAGGTTATCACCGCCGCCATCGATGGCAAAAAACGGTGATGATGCAACGGGATCAGTGATCCCTGCGAAGTCTGTTGAAGGTATGGGGTCAGTGATCCCTGCTAGGGTAACCGTGTCGCTTTATGCTTTGGCTAGCTCAAATAATCCAGGAGCTTTCATCTCTCCTATCATGTTGACTGGCGATAATTATAATGAATGGGCAGTAGAGATGTTGAATGCTCTACAAGCTAAGAGGAAATTAGGGTTTATCAACGGTGTGTTGAAGAAGCCAGCGATGGATGATGTTGATTTTGAGAACTGGCAGACAGTGAATTCCATGGTTGTGGGTTGGATTCGAGCTTTAATAGTGCTAAAGGTAAAATCAACAGTTGCCTATATTTCTGAGGCACATCTTCTCTGGACTGAATTGAAGCAGAGATTTGTAGTGAGTCATACGGTGAGAGTTCATCAAATTAAGGCTCAATTGGCATCGTGTAGACAAGCTGGAGCCTCAGTTCTAGAGTATTATGGAAAGTTGTGTACCATGTGGGAAGAATTGGGTATGTATCGTCTCCTCCATTCCTGCACTTGTGGGGCTTCTTCGCCGATTTCACAAGAAAGAGAAAACCCACAATTGGGTATGTATCGTCCCCTCCCTCCCTTCCTGTATCTGAACGTTCGGTCCACCAATCAGGAAAACCCACAATTAATGTGCCAACAACTTTCTTTCTTGTGATGTGTTCTCCCACATTGAGAACATGTAACATTGCTCTTCTTCATGACAGACATCTCGTTGGGAGGAGCTGTTTGTTGCTCAGGCTTAAACCGTTCATGTTGAACTCCTTGGACAAGGAATCCAACTATGTTTTGCTGTTTTTAATTAGATAGAGAATACAGGATCCTTCGCTTTTCACAAAATATTCTCGAGTAAGCCTCACCAAGAGAGGGTAGCGGATCCATACCTAGAATCGTTGTACAAACAGCCCCATATCTAGCATCATTCAAACCATGAAATATCGTAATTAAAGATTTGAATTCAAATAAACAAGGACATCAAATTCAAGATAATCATCAGGAAATCATGATAACAAATCACGACACTATTCAAAGTACAATTCACAAGCAATTCTCGAATACAGAACACGGATGTATAGTAAATTCACTCTTGTGTCATCGACTACTATATCTATCAACCCATAAATCAAAACTGTCATTTTAACCTAGAGTTTCAAATACGCCTTAACAATCAAATTCTGATAAATTCACAATCCGCCTTAACATTATTTTTCGTTGGCTAAGGGCAAATTGCTAATCTAAGTTCTTTCAAATATCTAACATGCACATTTAGTGAATTCATCAACCTAAGATCATAAGCTAGGTGAGTATTCTAACTTAAGCATTAAGAATAACATTAGATGAAGAACACAACATATATAAACACTATTTAACCCTAATTCATTGATTTTCTAAAATCGTTTGAAAATACTAAACCTAATTATGAAACTACTGTGATATGATATAAATGAACAAAACAATATATTGAAATAAACTCATATTGAAATTGAAATAAAAATCAAGAGGGTTCAGAAATCTTTTCAAAAGAGGCAGAATATAGATCCGCCTCCCTAAAGGTTACAAGAATAACTGAAAAGTGATTGGAAAAAAAATTATCAAAAGTTGTCTATGAAAAATAACTAAAAACCTAACTGTAATACTCAAAAAATTGGATCTGGTACAACATATATCAAACAGAGTAAGTTAATGGGAAAATCTGGTTTTCTTGAAGAACCAGCTCGAATTGATCGATCTTAATGTGAATTGATCGATCTCATGGAATTCATGTCGATTTTTTCAACATGAGATCTACCGGTCTTCAGGCGTCTCGTCAATCTCCATAGTTCATGGCCTTTTCTTGGAAAGTGAGATCCACCAATCTAGAGTGGGGTTTGAAGAGGAGATCGATCTATCTTGTGCGATTAGTTGATCAGATTAACTCACGTTCTTTCCTAGATATAGGATCGATCGATCTAGAGAAAGACCGATCTGTTTGAACTCATAACACTTGGAATTTTGATGTTTTTTATCCGATTTCGTGCATTAAGTGCCTAATTTCCATCCTTACTTGATTTGACCTGAAAAGGAAACTAAAAAGACTAAAAAATACTCAAAAACATTGAAAACTAGAGTTAAAACACGTTAAAACACAATACATAACTAGGTTAGCCACTTCCGGCCGCATCATGGGTAAGTTTCTCACCTCCATCCATCAAGAATGCGTAAACACAACAAGATTAGTGAACTGATAATTCCGTCTCACGGTCTATTAAAGAAACAAACAATCAATTCAGTCAAGTCCAAAATGAATGTCTACACAATGTCCAATCCGACTGATCACTAGGCATTACCAACGGTCTTTTCAGAATCCTCACAAGCCCTTGCAAGCCTTCCGCCCAAGGCATGTTGCTTGATTCAGACCCCTAAGTCAACCCCATGCAATCATCAATCGTTCAAGCAGATTTATGATAAGACAAGCATTCAATGGCAAACAACCCAACCCATCTAAGATTTAAACAAAATTCGTGTTTGTATCCTACCAAGTTAAACCCATGATCACCACTCACCTTTACCGTAGCGATTATGACACCTCCTTACGGTTGTCACTCAAATTGATCAAGTCTGATCCTTCCACACTCTAGACTTGATAAGCATCAATCCTAGCTCAAATATCACTAAGTCAAATCAAAAAATTGCTCAATAATTGCTTACTCTTTCAATGTTTTAGATTTTTAGCTGATGATCCGAAAAAACAAGCAATAGAGAGGAGCATTCGTATTTATAGAGCTTTTGGCTCAACCAACAGCACCATTTGGTTTATTTTGCTTGCTACACGTTGCACCACTGCTCCACCTGTCTCTCGCACTATTAGAACATGGATTACACATGTCGCTTTAAAATAACTTTTGTGTGTTTTATTCGGCTGTTAAATAAATGCCTAGCTTTCTTACAGTAATTTGCAATAGTGACATATATTCAGATTTCCTCAACCATTTATTAACGTGGGTTGACTTCTCTCAGTACTTGACTAGATCTGCTTGGATTCCTTCAGCTTAATCAACCATCTATTTGCTCTGGCTTTACTAGCCACCATCCTAAGACTTGGGTTGGAACCACCCGGTCAATCCTCTCCCGCATAAGAAGATTAGTCCTCGAATCTATGACTTAGCCGAACTGACTTCGTGCTTTTCAAACCACTTAGGAAATTTTTCCTTCATCATAACTTCCGGTTCCCAAGTGATCTCCTTTGCTCCACCACACTCATTTGACTTGGATCATTCGTGTCTTTTTCTTGCAATTAGCTTTGATTTTTTTGTCTAAAATTCGGACTGGTCTGCCTTCAACCGATAAATTTTCTTTCATGTCCTTTGGGGGTTTGATCACCATTTGTCGCCCACTGCAATTACATTTCTTTAGCATAGCTACATGGAAAACTTTGTGAAACGCTTCCAGTTCTATCAGTAGTTCAACTTATAGGCAACTGGTCTGATGTTTTTCAGAATCTTGTCTGGCCCCATGGACCTTGGGCTTAACTTAGGCGATCGAGTTAACCATTTTTTACCCTTCTAAGTGACTGCGTTAAGGTACACTACATCACCAACCGCGAAGTCAAGCTCTTTTCTTCACTTGTCTGCATAAATTTCATGCTTGCTTTGAGCTTTGTTCATTCAAGTCTTTAAGATCATATGATCTTTTCAGTCGTTTCCTCAACAAAGTTACGGCCATAGATGCTCCGCTCCGCACTTCTGTACAACAAAATGAGTTTCCTCAAGGTCATCCATACAAGGATTTTTAGGCTGCCATTTCAATACTTGGGTGGTATTTGTTGTTGATAACAAGGTTTTCTCGGTTTCTAAGCTATCAAATCATTGAGCA
>OVBA01004423.1:0-23581 GCA_900406435.1 Lepidium aucheri | reverse complement strand
GTTTTATACCTTTCAACTCTATTACACTATGATGATCTCTACTAGGATCTGTATCAACTCAATTACAATGTATACAGTTAATGTAATAGAGTTGACAAAAGCACGCNTAGGATCTGTATCAACTCAATTACAATGTATACAGTTAATGTAATAGAGTTGACAAAAGCACGCATGCTTACGTGGCAAGTTTCATTAATGGCATTTCCGTAATTACGTTTTTGTTATCTTTTCAAAAAGGGCAAAATAGTATATAAAAAGTTACAAAAACTACTGTAGTAATTTTCAAACTTATGCCCTATTCTAGTAATTAACCCAAAATTTTGCCTTATTCTAGCAAGTCACCGTATTATATTTGACCACTAATTCACCACGTCTTTTTTCCCTCTGCTGCTTCTGCTCGTGCTTGACTGAAATGATAATTAATGCTTTTCTTTTAAGAGTATGCAATCGTATTAATTTTGATACTCTATAGACTAGCTAATATATATATATATATAGATAGATAGAGTAAATCTTGTTTTTTTTCTCGTGATACTCTATAGACTACCTCATCAATTCTAATTTTTTTGTTTTTCACTAATCTCATCAACTCAATTTTTTTTTGGCAAACTCTCATCAACTCAACTTTAAAACCACAAACATAATATAAAACCACAAAATAACACAAGTTATTCTTTCACTCTATACTCTCCAAAAATTACAAAATGTATATACATTCCAATTCAAAATATTTTTTTTAAAAATTACCATATGTAATTTAGTACCACAAAAACAAAATAACACAATTTAGTAATATAATAACCATTTTTAAAAATAATTAATTTGAAAAACATACCAAAATATTTACATAAAAATGAGTGTTATATCAGATCAAAACTCTAAAACTTGGTCACGACCTAATTTACCACAAAGTAACGTAAAATAATACTTCATAAACAACATAAATAATTATTAACTATTATTAATAAACTAAAATGACTTAATAATGATTGAAATCACAATCCAAACACATATTATATGTTAATATGTTAAAATGACTTTAAAATCAATATGTTACTCATGTAATTACTTTTGCAAGTTATTGTGTTTTACATTTTTGTCTCCTCATATATCAAGAAAGATAATAAATTAATTAGATATCTATTAAAACATACATAAATTGCTAAACTTAATTCTTCATTATATACTCAGATGATTGCGGATCTTTCGATCTGACCAGCGTTTAGTCCATACTTAGATAACTTTTCGAGATTGTGCAGTTCGTTCTGGCGATGCTCCATTGTTTTGATTCCGCGAGCTCTCAATCGTAAGACCGACTTCTTAGCCCGCAGTGTTCGAACTTTAGCTAGGAATTTTGGTTTTGTGAATGATATTCGTGTAACTTGGTCTCATCTTATAAGTAGTTAAGTTGACAAAACAAAAACTCTCTACCACATTCTCTTAACTCTCCACCACATTCTCTTAACTCTCAACAAATGTAATCTCACATTCCTCTCCACTTATAAATAGATTATTTGGTAAACTCCAAACGATCATAGTCACTCATTACAATATAACTCTCTCATAATTCTACCAAATAAAAGAAGATGGAAAATATTTACCTTACTTTCTTGATATTGAAAGCTGGCCGGAGTTCTTAACATGCTATTGCAAGAATTTTGTGTTTTTAGGAAACCTGTAATGTCAAAAAGGTAGAAAGCTCATGGAGGTCGACATGTTGTTCTTCCTGACAAGGTATAATCACTTCTTAGAATAAAGTTTAATAACTACTCAAATGGTACACGTATTACTTAATATTATCTCCAATACTTGCTGTCAATGGTCATGCAAAGAGGTTTACCGCCTTCATTTTCAAATATCTTTTAAAAGACAGAGCAATATACTCCATTAGTGGGTTTGACATCATCCGAAATAATCTCAACTTCAATCTTCTCATAATACCACCTCATCACTTAATTATTGAAAATAAATTTACTAATTTATTTTATTTAAGATCTAATCTCTAATATCTATTGAAATCATTAATGCCACAAAATATTTAACTATATATTAACTTTAATTGTTTTTTATATCTTTTGTATTTTAGTAATGACATTTTATCCAACTACATTAAATTTTCCGGCTATATTGAAATTTCACCAATTGATAATTTGCTAATACACTATCGATCTAATATTTCACTTCATTTGAGTTTGTTTAAGTGTTATATTTTGAAACATACCTCTAACTATTAAGTCTTTTAATAATAAACCTATGTAGCTATATATTTATTCAAAAAGAAAAATAGAGTTCAAAATAATCTGACAATTAAAAAGAAATAAAGAATGAGAGAGGTTATTATAATTGACTTCACAATAGAAACTGAAGAAGAGATAGTAAGTTTTTGTATTAAACTCATTTAATTATGTTGAGAATGGAGAGATTTTGGGAGTAAGTTTAGTACACTGAAGAAGAGGTAATAAATTTTTTCCATTTGAAAGTTGGTAGAATTTCTCGGCGTGTGATTGCAAGACTGTTGTGATTTTGGGATATATGTAATGTTAAAAAAGACAATGAACTCATTAATATCGTTGTATGATTTTTCAATTAGAAGATATTTTAAGTTTCATGTAGTTTATGTACAATAAACTTATAAATTTAGATCTTACAAAATTTTTTAATGTAAATTTAGAAGAAAGTAAGATTTTTTTCTTATCCCTTTTAGGGATGATGATCTTCTGATTATCATCTTCCATCTATTGAGATTTCTTCATCCTTTCTCTTATCTTCCTTTCGTTATGTTATTGCTTTTGTTTATGGTTATTATCTTGTTTTGTTTCATGTCTTTGTTGTTTGAGTAGTGAAGTGGTAGGTTGATCTTTAGGTAGATCTTAGGATCCGATAGTTGAATCTAGTGTTTAAGTTGATTGATCTATTGACTCTTTCACTTAGAGTGATCTTAATGTTAGAATTAACTTGATCAACTGGATTTAGAAGCTAAGAAGTTTATCGTCTGAGAGATGTTTGATGAAATTCCCGAATGACTTTTTTGAGAGCTATCCTTCCCTAGCCAATAAGAGTTGAAGTTAGTGTGGATATTGGCTTAGTGAGCTTGTTTATAATGATTGTTAGTCTTTGAATCGGTAACAAGAGTTAGTTTGATTGATTGACTAGGAAAGGGTTCATTTCCATGAGAGTGAGATGTTATATTTTTATGTCTCATGTCCTAGGATGGTTCTTATTGAGTCTTGAAGCATCATTGATTTGATTATTATTCTCCTTTGATCAATTGTCTTGCCTAAACCTTATTGCTAGTTTATGCTTTGTCCTTGTTTAGTTTGCTTGTTATTTGTTTTAAGTTGGTTTCATAGTTTGAATCTAGCTTTTTTATAGTTTGTGTTTAGTGGTCTTTCATTTCAATTCCTTTATGTATTGCTATAGCTTAAGTTCAAATTCTTGCAATCCTATGTGTTGATTCTAGATTATGTGTAGATTTGAATCTCAAATGCTTTCAGTGACTATTGTTTGTGTTTGTTGTATTTAATTGGTTATTTTCAAAACTGTAACATCAATTAGTCACTATTTTGGACCCCTCTTGGACGCACTAGTATCCGGATCTTTCACCCTAGGAAAGGTCAAGTCATCCTCAATGTGGATCCCAACATACCCAATCACTCTATAAAAACTAGTCTTTGATGCTTACATCAGATATGTGGTGGCCATACTCACCTTCTACAGCACAACTTCCTTATTGAGGAAGTCAATCTTAGCCCCCACAGTGCTAAAGATAGGTCCACCTAAGACTAATGGAACCTTGCAGTCGGCTTCCATCTCCATAACCGTAAATTCGGTTGAAACAATACACTTTCCTATTTTAAGAGGGTAGTCTACAAGCTTCCTAACTAGTATTTAATTTCAACGAGGAATCTCCAAATGAAATCGTGGTTGTATGCTCACACACCTTTTCAGGTCTCAGAAGCTTTCTTGATGGTCTTTTGCTTGTGGAAGCACTTGTGCCATTTGGTTCTCAAGAGATTTGACTTGAGAGGTTATACCATTTGTCCTTCCTTGAAGCTCTTTATACCCATTATCCATCTTGGCATTCACCTCATCAAATTTTTGGTTTATATCCACTTGACCCTTGGTGTGAAGCTCAACAACTTAGGCTAGAATACCCTTAATTTCTGGGTCTTGAGATAGTGAAGGAGAGATCTTTGGTTGATAACCTTGCTGATTGTTCCCTTGATAAGGCTGCTTGACATAGCTTTGTTGGTTACCTTCTTGTCCTTAATTGCCATAGCTCTTTTGTTGGTATTGTTGCCCTTGAGGTGGCTTGCGAGGATATACTTGGTCTTGTGAGTTCTCCACATTGTTGCTCTTGTAGGAAAGGTTATTGTTATCATAGTTTTGGTTCCTATACACTCCTTAGTAATTCCCATTGTTTTTCACAAAGTTCACCTCCTCTAAAACATCTTCAGAGCTCTCAAATGCTACATCTTGTCCACTTGTCTGCCCCAAATCGCATTCTACAACAAAATTGATTGCCTTATTTCCCAAAAAGGAAGATCTTACCAAGCTTGTCCATCTTGTCACGTAGCTCTTTAATCTTTTGCTCCCAAATGCTTGGTTCCTTAGTAGTTCGGTCGTAGTCGCCTCTATAGCATGCATCACTATGTGCAAGATTCTCTACTAATCGTTCCCCTTGTGTAGCTGTAAGATTTACGAAACATCCCTTACTTGCTATTTCAAGTGCTCATCGACCTGTTTCATTTACTCCTTGAAAGGGAATACGCAACAGATTTTCTCCATACACACCATGATGAGGGAAACTTTTAGGATACCCTTTTAAACTTTCCCAAGCTTCATGAAAAATTACTAATCCGCCTTGCTTGAAGCTTGTAATATCATTTCTCAGCTTGATTGTCTTTTGTTTAAGGAAAAACTTGGTTACAAACTCCCTTTTTACATTCTCCCAAGTTGAGGCTAAATATGATGGGACATTCTTCTCCCATTGAGAGGTATTGTTCCCCAAAGATAGTGGAAACAAGATCATCTTCACTATATCCTTGAGGAAACAATTGATACTTACAATTCTGTACAATCTCTCAAACGAATCTAGATGATCAAGAGCATCTTCCAACGATAGCCTGTTGTACCTATGGTTCTGAACCATGTTGATCAAGCTATACTTCACCTCAAATTTTTGAGTGTGGATAGGAGGGACAGTGATCCCTCGTCTAGCTTCTTGTAGATTGGGCTCATCAAAAGCTACGGTGGACATCTTGCTACTTTCAAGACTGTCACAGAGTTTCTACAAGCCAAAATTTGGTGGCCAGAAATGTATAAATACGCCCATGAATTCATTTCTAAGTGTGACAACTGTTAACGTCAAGGCAACATTGGTAAAAGACAAGAGATACCTCTAAAAAATTCATCTTGGAGGTTGAGGTGTTTGATTTTTGGGGTATTGACTTCATGTGACCATTCACTTCTTCTAAATGTCGCTCTTGCCTCTTTTAAGCCAATCTACCAATACGTTTTTGGGGAGAAAGTACTCTTACAGTAGCTCACATTATCAATCGGACTCTCACTCAAGTTGTAAAGGGCAAAAAACCATACGAATTGCTTCATGGAGTTGCACCGTCTTATGATTCTCTGCGTGTTTTTGGTTCACTATGTTACGCCCATCGCCGCTCACGAGATAATATAAATTCGGACATAGGAGTCAACGTTGTATTTTCCTTGGCTATCCTCACAAGAAAAATGCTTGGTATCTCTGTGACATTGACTATAATCAGTTCTTTTCTAGCCATGATTTTGTGTTTGTGGAGAATGAATTTCCGGGTTTACAAATAACCAACACTCAGTCCTCTACGGTACCATCACCATCGGAAGATTGATTGATGATTGGTGTGTTGACATGAATACTATAACTCAACACACCTCACCTATGCCAGCAAGTCCTGGTACTGATACTACTTTCGATGACTTTGTTCCACCCCACTGATCCGCTGCCACTTTCTTCTACACCACCAACAAACACACCTCTAACTACATTCCATGATGTGTCGAATGACTCTGCTGAAATCATAATTGTGCACTCACCACCACAACAAGAGAATTCTCAAGTTTTACCAGACTTTCTAGGTCGAGGCCATGAAGAAATAAAGCCATCAATTTTGTTGAAAAACTATGTCACAAATTGTGCCACAGCCTCTACTAAACCCTTTCACGCTCTCTCCACCTCAATCACGGACTCCTCTACTACAATCTCAGGTAACATAACTTACCCAATGAGTAATTATGTATCTAACAAAATTTATTCTCCCACTCATAAGGTATTCTTAACAGTACTCACTTTTATCATCTAAAGAACATGCAACTTACAAAGAATTTGTTTGGATAAAGTTTTTTTGTGATTCTATGGGTGATGACTACACATCACTTCAACTCAACAAAATGTGGATTGAAACTACTCGCAAAATTTATTTTTCTAGCTCTTGTCTATACATAATTACCTTAACAGTTTAATCTTATCTTTTATTTTTTTCGCCTTTAAGCTGGATTCTTTATTAAAAATATCCAATGGACCAAAACACAAATACAAAGTGCAGGAAATAAAACTTGAAATGAGCCTACTACACAGCCTAGTAAGTAAATCCTTCCAGAATCTGACTTGGTGAACGATGTCACGCACTAGGAGGGAACATAGCCACATGTTGGCTTAAGGACAGCTCTGCCATGGAATGCCGGTGGACTGGAAAATCGCCAAACTTATCCGATCTATACAACATTGGAACCTATAGAAAGACCATTTGCTCGTTCCCCTACGAGTAATAGATCCATCGGGAGAAAGCCGGTCACTGTGTGCTTTAATCGCCAAGAAATATCTCCACAAAACTCCATCGCTGCCAAGACTAATCTTGATCTTCATCTACCTGAGAGCTCATCGTCGGACCAATAGAACCGAAACTGAGGTTTACTCGCCAATGAAGGGAAAAAAACCAACAAACCCCGAGGACATAAAAGCATAGCAGAGGGGTCGCCACGGCAACGGAAAGTAGAAACCAAGGCAGAGAGGCTACGAGAAAGCGGGAACAAACCAAAAAAGATTGGAAATAAACTCGGCTAAACCAATATGAAACCCACGCGACCACAATATCATCTCCCTATCTCTCTAAGGAATCAAATTCAGAAAGAGAAATAGAAGAAAAGAAAGTCGTCGGAAAAGTAGAAGTATAGATAACCGACCTAATCGGATGAAAATCGGAAAAATGATCTGAAATAGAGTCTCCTCTCTGAAGGATGAGATTCAGAGAAGAAAGGAGACTACACCGGAGAAAACTGGTGAACACCGGAAAGCTTGAGGCTGAGAGAAAATTCTCTCTGCAATGACTTCGTTTAGACTTCTCAGTTTGATCTTATGTTTTATTGGAAACAATATCCCACATCGGAAGTTGCAAAGAATCTTAACTAGTATATAAAAATATTAGTCACTCCATTCATTGTCAATTAGTTTTGAGTTAAAAGCTCATATTTTAATATTTCTTCACCATTTTTATATCAATAATTGTAAAAAATACTCTTAATAAATTTTGATAATGAAAGTATTTACTCGGGTAAATCAAAATGATACTAAAAATTATCGAATAATCCTTTAAAGTTGCACATATCTAGATCAAAAGGATGTAGATGAGAACTATCTTGGGGTTGGATTCTTGCAACGAGACATTGTCAACGAAATATCATTCATCATTCTCTATAGATAATTGCAGAGGAAGATGTTACAAATTGAGAAAACCAGAAATATCAAATATGAACAAATGATAGTAAGATAAGAGAATTTTCAAATTGTTATATGTTGACTCAATTCTCATAAAAACTTGTATAGGGGGCCTTGTGTCATCCACGTCACAAGATGATTCACACAGCAACTATATCCATACCATATATTATCCACAAAAGTGGAACAACAAATAATGTGTCCCACTCTTTATCATTATCCAAACATCCAAATCCAAAAAAAAAACATCAAACCCATACCATTTCTTCTTTCTATCCAAAAAGTCAAAATACAATCATCTCTCAATATCTCTTTAAAAAGAAAAAGAAAAAAATTACATCAAATTTGATTGATGAATCCAAGAATTTACTCAACAAACACAAAAGTGTTACTTGTCTTTTAGCCTGTAAATTGAAATCAGTTTCTTGGAGTCAGCATCCATGGAGCTTCAACAATCTGTAAACACAGAGACAAACATAAACTATGAAGTAGTGATGATTTTACTCTTACATATCTCCTTGTTTCGTTTCCTGTCTCTCTCACTTTCTCCACATAACTCTCTACTTTACCATTTGCTCTCTCAATCAACACTTCTAACAACGATCTAACCGTTTCAAACGTTATTCTCCCGGTTAAATCCACCACGTATTTCCGGTTACTCGGTACTGATAATGACGATGATACCCGATCAATCCACGCCGTTGATTTCATTGATCCAACGGCCAACGTTTGTGATGATGATCGGTTTATTTGAACCGGCTCGGTTTGTTTTCGTGACGCTCTAACAAACGTTTCAACCGCGTTGTTACATAGCGTTACGAGCGTTTGCTTGACTTTTTGTTCGTGTTTCGGATTGGTTAAACCGGAGAAGAAATCGTCGAAAACGTTCACGTCCATAGTCTTGTCGAGATAAACTGAAACCGCCGTGCTCACGAAACGCTGAACGCAATCGCCGATTATTTTTCTTCCGTCGTCGGAGCAAATCGCATCGAGTAATTTCGAATTAGAGAAGATCGGAGATTCGCAGGAGGAGGAATAAAATGCCAAGACTAAGTTTCTAGCGAAGTTACCAACGATGGCAGAAGCAAAACCGGTTCCTGATTTCGTGAACAGCTTATCCATAACTCGATCCGTAAAACCCGACCCGGATTCATCATTACCGGAATCAAATCCACGGAGTAATCCTACGGTCATAGCTTGTGTGAGTCTGATCAAAGACGAATTGAGCTCATCTGATTTCGCGATTTTGGAAATCTGCTTCAAACTGTTTGGGATTTGATCTGAATCGGATCTGAGAAATTGTGTGAGATCCTTAGAGATTACACTAACAGCTTCGGCGGAATCAGAGGTAGCTTCGATGAGATTGAGAAGAAGAGCAAAGAGCTTAGAGATTCGCTTCCTTTTTTGGGAAATTGAAGGAGAATGATAAACCCTAAAAGCGCCATAGCCACTCAAAGCTAATAAAATCCACTTTTTGTTCCTCAAAGCAAAACCAAAACCCTTTCTCCCAAATCCTAAATCCATATAACTACAGAATCAAGATGAAAGAAGAAGAAGAAGAGAAAAAGGGAAATTTTATCTAATACCCGGAATCTCAGACATGATAAACCCTTAGCTTACAAGACCATTTCTCTCTGTTTTTTTTTTTAACTTTCCCGGGAAAATAGTTGAGAAAGGAATCAACTTTTTTAAAACAGAGCAAAACTCTAAGAAGCAAGAAGAAAGTAGGAGAATCAAAAAATCTCGAAGGAATGAAAAGAAAAAAGGAAATGGAATTAGATAAGAATTGAAGTGATGACGTCAAAGCCGTTAACAGAAATGTAAGAAAAAAATGAATTATTGGGGTTTCAGGTATCTGTGATCAAACAAGTAGATATGATGGAGACAAATACATGCGTGTAATAGAAGAAGATATTCAATGGGTTTTATTGGAAGTTTCGAGCATGGGGTTTTGCTTTATGATAGATAAGTAAGTTATGGAGTCTTTGAAGTTTGAACTTTTAAACCCAAATAAAAGAATTAGTCCTTCCCTTTCAGTTTATAAGGGGTTTTAGGTTTTTTTATTTGTTTCAATTTATAAGGGTTTTGTACAATTCTAGATAAAATTTAATGAATTTGATATTTTTTTGACCTTTAATATTCTGCAGAATTGTTTATGATTGGTTAGATTGTATTTAGTTTAGACATTAAATCATTTTTAAAAGACAACTAATATGTTTTTTAATCTTTGTAAAAAAATCTAAAACCCCTTATAAACTGAAACGGAGGGAGTAAAAAAAAGTTTGAACTTAGCTATACTTCATATCCTAATCCATTAAATAGAATAATGGTTATTTTTTAAACTCATTAATACAACTCTTAACAAGAAAGTGCATGGTCGTCGTTGTAGATGCGTGGATAATTTATTAATGATAAACTACCGTCGATATTTTACATTAATGAGTTTTAAAAACAGCACCGATATCGCTTTTTAAAAAAATACACCAAACTGAAAAGAAATTTTGAAGATAATTATAAAAACTCTGAAATAATTGTTTACTATTATAATAGCTGAAAACATTAAATGATTTTTTTTATTTTAAATGGTTTTTTAATGCATTTAGTCCGTAAACATGAATTAAGTTTTTATAAGCATGTCTCTAACTATTCTTCATCTCTCTTTCTCTCAAGTGGCTGTTTGAAGAAATAAAAGAAAGAATGAAAGATGTCTTAAGAAAACCCTAAACATTTGGGGTTTTAATGTGTTAAAAATAGAACCGGGTCGACCCAGGATAAACTGGGTCAGACCACATATTAAAATCTTTTTGGCCAGAATTCAAGACCTACTTTCACGACCAAAGGGTCAAAATTCTCTTTTGTGTAATTTTCACGATCACTTTTCACGACTTGATGCCCAAGAATTCATGCTAAAACTGCTCATGTCTGTTTTCTTGATCCAAAATCACGAGCTTGGGGTCGAGAATTCTTCTTGGAGGCTTCTCTCATCTCTTTTATGCTTCCTTACTTCTAGAATACAGTCTTTAGCTTCCATACCTCCAAAAGTTGGCTTCAATCCACCTAAAAGACTCAAAAGGAAGAAACTATGCAAATATATGTACCTCAGACTCTAATGCATGAAATATGCAAAATACTAATGGAAATAAGTCCTATATTAATGAGAATGATGCAAAATGTCAATGAGATCTACCCTAATATTCATATATATCAACTCCCCTGGACTAGCCTTTTGCTTGCCCTTAAGCAAATAATCTAAAAAAACGGAGAAGAGGTTTAAAAAACGAAGGGAATATCTCACCTAAAACGAAGAACTCATCAAGCCAAAAACCATGATCCACATACCTCTTAAAACGATAACAGTATAATCGCTTCACTTAGTATCCAATCTCCAAATGTCCTACACCTAAAACCGATTTCTAGGTTCTTGAATTGACTCTTTATTTCTTATGATGAAGGCTTCAAAAGAGACTTTCGATCAAAGAATATACGATTCAACCTCCTTGAATTTAGCAAGGCTTTTGCTATGTATTCTCATATAAGTTCTTATTCTTTTCTTGTTTTAGCTTTGTGATAATGGAACCAACCAGCAAAAAGCATCATAATTGAGAAAGGGAACACCCCCAGAGCCAGAACATGGGCGCCGACCTTCATCTCGAAAAGGGTACTTGTATAGGATGGTTAAACTTGTGGATCGGAAAAGAATTAGACTAGATCCGATCGAGCTACGAGCACGAGTAGGTAGGTGGCTAGGGGGGCGGCTGGGCGGGGAGAAGCTGTGGACGATGGATACTATTGGCGAACTGGAACATATGAAAAAGGTGTGATTCATTAAGTTAAAGACGCTAGCAGCTACGACTAATATTTCATTTCATTTACTGGAATGGGCAGGTGATAAGATCATTTGCACATGTCCAAATTTTTAGGATCTACAATTGATCAGAGGTTTGTTTCATGTCATTTTTTAAATCTAATTGAGACATAAAAATGTACGGGTTTAGCACATGTCCTGTTCCCTTGAGGTATCATCAAATGGACACAGTTGTAAGAAAGATTCATCACTTGGTTTGTCAAGCTAAGATCAAGGAAGGAAAGCGCTCAATGCATCTGAAGGCCATAAATCAGTGATTTTAGTTTAATTAAAGGAATGAATTCAAATTCTTCCGAGACACAACACAAGCATAAGAATTCCAGGTGAATGATCTATCAACTTTCTGAAGGGCATAACTTTGACTCAAAGAACTCACAATGGTTATTAAACATCAACCTAACAAGACTGTTCACCTCAAGCAAAAAATTTCCCAAAACCGAATATGAAAACGATGATGCAATCTTAAATGCTTTTAAAGACTCAATCTTAAACAAAATTCTCATGCATCTAGATGCTTGTTTTCATGCAAAATGCAATACCAAATATGTTCATACAAGAATAAATAATTGGAAATAAAAATAAGCTAAAATCAAAGTTAAATATCCTTCCCTTCCTCTGTACATACTTCTTGTCATCTCGCTGTGGAAGTTAACCTAAGAAAGAGGAACCGACAAAAGAAATAGAAAATAAGAAAATGTAAAGACTAAAAATAATTACAAAGATTCGACAAAAAAGAATTACAAAGAGGTGGTTTTGGTACCTTCCAATGGGGTGGAGGCTCCTTAATATGGATCTGGAGCATCACCGTAGTCTCGAGAATCCTCTGCAAGTTTTTGATTTTCCTAGATCAAAACCAACACAAAGTCCACACAAAAAGAAACAAAACAAAGAAAATAGAACCTATTTACAAGGATACCATGGGATTGCCTCCCAAGTGCACTTATTTTACGTCTCAAGTCTTAAATCTAATTTAAATCCTAATGGCTAATTGCATAGATTCCCCGACAATTGGTGCCAAATTGATGTTACGTTTTTGCAAACAACCAAGTAATTGAAAGCACTTGATGTTCAAATCCGTAAATGATCTAGAATCAACACACTAGAATTGCAAGAATTTGAACTTAAGCTATATCTATAGATAAATGAATTAAAATAAGAGAATACTAAACAGAAACTATAAACAAGCTAGACTCAAACTAAGAAACCAACTTAAAACAAATAACAAGCAAACTAAACAAAGACAAAGCACAAACTAGTAACATGTTTTAGGTAAGGAAATTGATCAAAGGAGAATGATAATCAAATCAACGATGCTTAACGACTCAACAAGAACCATCCTAGGAAATGAGACAACAATAGAACATTCCACTCTCATGACAATGAACTCTTTCCTAGTCAATCAATTAAACTAACTCTTGCTGCCAATTCAAAGAATAACAAGCATTATAAATAAGCTCACTAAGATCAATATCCATCCTAACTTTGACTCTCATTGAATAGGGAAGGATAACTCACCAAAAGTCATTCGGGAATTTCATCGAACACCTATCGGGCGATAAACTTCCTAGCTTCTAAACCCAATTGATCAATTTAAATCTAGCATTAAGATCACTCTAAGTGTAGGAATGAATAGATATATCAACTTAAATACAAGATTCAACCATTAGATCCTAAAATATACCTAACTATTAACCTATCATTTCACTACTCAAACACCAAAGACATGAAACAAAACAAGATAATAACCATAAACAAAAGAAATAACATAATGAAATAAAGGTAAGAGAAAGGATGAAGAAATCTCAATAGATGGGAGATGACTATCAAAAGATCATCATCCCCAGAATAATCTCCAACTATTCTCCCTCTCTTTTTCAAGTGGCCGCACAAAGAAATGAAAGAAAAATGTCTAAAAAAAACCCTAAACATTTGGGTTTTAATGTTTTAAAAATAGAACCGCGTTGACCCGGGACAAAATGGGTCAGACCAAATATAAAATCTGTTTGACTAGGATCAAAACCCAATTTCACGACCAAATGGTTGAAATTCTCTTCTAGGTAATTTTCACGACCTTATGCCCAAGAATTCATGCAAAACTGTTCTCGTCCATTCTCTCAACCCAAAATTACGAGTTGGGGGCAAGATTTCTTCCTCGAGTCTTTTCTCCTCTTTTTTATGCTAAGACTCTAATGCATGAAATATGCAAAATGCTAACTAAAATAAGATGAAATAAATTCTATATGAATGAGAATGATGCAAAATGTCAATGGAATCTAACTTAATACTCACATGTACCATCAACACCTCAGAAAAGTCAAGCTAGAGACACTAAACAAGCGCATTTGGGAGGCAATCCCATGTTATCCTTGTATATATTATTTTATTTTCTTTCTTTCCGCATTTTTATTTTCTTTTGTTTTTGGTGTGTTCTGTAATTCTAGATGCAGGAAAATAGACTTAAATGAAGGAGTTCTTGATCTAGGAAGAGGCCAAGTAAATAGTAAGTGAAAAAGGCAATAGATCATGAAAAAAGAGGATTACTAGAACTGAAGATTAGCCAGAACAGCTCGAGCATCGGCCGATCCCATAGACTTTGGCCAAACCGGGCGAGGAGCACGCATGGACCGCAAGTTTTGGCCAGTCCAGGTAACACATTAGCTGGCTCGGACCAAGCTCCGGTCGATGCTATTGATCCGTGAGGACCAAAAACCCATTTGGCCGGTCCGGGTCAAACACCAGCCAATGCATTTTGAGGTTTGGCCGGTCTAACGTGATGGGAGGCGTGAGGCCTCAACCTTTCTCCTTCCTTTGGACCACAAAATCATCTCTCTCACCCATTTCTCTTTCCAAGCTCATTTATCTCCAACCAGGAAACAAAAACTTCTTTCCGACACTTTTTCACAAAGTTTGGAATTATTAATCTCTTTTCCATGAATCTTTGTTTACTATATTCACGTTTACCAACTCTTTTGCATTCTAACTTAACAAATCAAGGTATGTTCTTCTAGTTTTCCATTTCCATATAAGCTCAATAACTCCAAATTGGAGGTTTTCATGGAATGAGCATTTTGTTGATTTTTGATGATTATGCTTGCATTATGATAGTTATAGCTTGGGTAACTTGAATTGAGCTTAGATTTATTAGTGTTCAAAAGTGAAATTTTTGAGAATATAGGGGTTGAGGTGTGAATAATGACAAAAATGAAAATGTTAGTTAAGAATGATGTTAAGCTTAAGTGATTTATGTTTCTTCTGGAACTTCTACACACTTGGTTTAAGCCTAGGTTGTTGGAAATTTAATGGTTTCTCCTTTACCATTTGAGAATTCTCTTGATTTCTGTTGAAATTGCCTAATGACTTGTTCAATGTTGAATTCTCATATTGTCTTGCTTGCTAAGGAGTTTGTTTGCCTGGTTTTCCCATGAAGGGTTGAGTTTGTGTTTTTATATTGGGAAATACACTCTGAAACTCTCTCCATCTCTCTATGAGCTTCACTCTCATGTATTTGGGAAAACGGTTAGCAATGCCTCATAGTTGTCTTGTACTTCATTGTGTTTATGAGCCATTTTCGAGAAAAGATTTTGATGTGTTCAAATATCATACATTGATTGTGATTCTCTTCTAAAGCTTTTGGTTTAACTTGTGAATTGTTTTGACAACTTTCAGAGACAATTCCTCCAAGGAATGCCACCACCACGGCATGCCCCTGGCGTGGAGAAGAAGAGATGAAGGCGAATCCTCCGGACAATACTATCGTGTGGTGTATGATCATGTTCCTAGGATGACATTCTAGAATCTGCTCTTCTGGAGCATGGGTTCAGAAGAAGATGTGGGGAATATGCTCGATAACATGGAGCTTTCCAAGTTCTTTTGTTCCCGCTTGAGGATGGATCTAGCACTAGCACGCTACTTCCTCTACTCGGTTCAAGTTGTCTACAAGGATCCAAAAAATCCATGCCCGGATCAAGGATACCTAGTGTATATTGCATCAAAGAGTTACATGTGAGTATCCAAGAAATTTGCAACATCTAGGAATTCCCATATGGTTCAGAGGTTGATTTTGGGGTGTTCTATTCGGTGCACAAGTTTTGGAACCTCATAGCAGGCGATAGTTTAAACTAGGGACCGAGAACGGAGATGATAAGGAACTCGATAATCAGAATCGTGGCGAAGTACCTTTCAGAAACTTTTTATTGTTAATCCAGAGGATCAAGGGAGAGCCTAACATGCAGCGTGTTATGACTCCTCTCCAATGGACTTTACCCGTTCTTGCGAGATGGTGATGGACACCCTTTATTTCAGGACCAACCTTGGGAATAAATGAAGTTGGGGTGCATTTTAGCACAATCCTTGGATCATATGAAGACAAGGAACATGAGCGTGACTGAGGAGCACTGCCAATTAGGAGGTTTCGTGGAGCCCATTTTTATCAAGACATTATCTGTGATGGGCGAGCCAACAAAGACCAACTAGATACTTTGACCTGCTTAAGTACATTGAATATGGTCTCTTTAAGAGCTGCTACACTCCAAACCGGTTCATTTACATGTATATAGACTGTGAGGGCCTTATTTCAATCATTTTCCTTCCTCTAGAAAAGAAAACCAACCGCCACTCCTTGACGAACATATGCTTTGCGAGACCCATTAACTAGAACGAGGATGCAGAATCATCCATCACTGTTCCATGGAACTTCAACTCGATGAGTCACTCCTTGGGAATCGAATTTGAAGAATAGGAGCAGCTCCACTATGACAATAGTGAAGATTCTAGTGAGTGGGACGATGCTCTTTTCCAAAGAGCATGCCATCACTAGTCGAGGTATCCATTTGCCACCCTTTTGTATATATGTTTATAATTTTCTTTCTTCCATCTTGTGTCGCCCTTTTTTTAGATTATGTTCTCACTAGGATGGTGAGAAGTAAGTTTGGGGGAGAGAACAATATTTGATATCTTTCTTAGTTGTTTTGTTCTTCCCTTTTTGAATCTTGCATTATCTATATATTGTGTATATTTTGCATGATTTTTTTTTCAGAAGTACAAAAACATAGCATGTTGGAGTATCTAGGATTGCACATCATTTTCATAGGGAACAATGATTACCTCATGTCATTCGCTTACCGATTCACTTGACTAGCTGCATCCGAGTTTGCTTGAAATGTAAGGCCGCACCATGTTTCGAATTCTTGGTTTGTTGTTTACATCTTAACTAAAGTTTGCATTGATTTGAAGTCATTCATTACTTTGGTAGAACCTAATATGAATTTTTTAGTTATCATGTTATGCATTTGATGTGGATTTATGAATACACATACATACTTGAATCTCCTTTTACCTTTGATCCATACTTGTTGATCCAAGTAGTTTTTTCTCATTTTTAGAACAATTACTTATTTTTAGATTGTAGCCATTGTTGATTGATGTGTGAGTGAGACCTTCTTTTAGGATGGGCTTGATAGAAAGTGTTAGGATTGATCCGAGAAGAGCCGTGTCTCATATAGTTCTAGCTCACACTTTTTGGGCTAGATAGTACTAGGTGTGAAGCCAATTTTTGGGTATGGGAACATATGTTGGGCTGAAAAGAATAAAATGGGAAATGATCTAAAAGTAAAAAGCCAAAGGTATTCTCAAGTGAGAAAGGGTACAGAGAAAAGGACTGAATAAGTCTAGTAAAGGGCTTTGGTAAATTACAAATGTTAAGTGGTTTGAGCAAAGAAAAAGTAGAGAAAATCCGAAAATTGAATATGCATAGCCACAATTGAAAGTAGAAGCCTAACCCGTTAGACGTTAAGTGTTTTAAACCCCTCTCCTTAGAATAAGATTGATCAAAAATAGTAAAAGAAATGATCCAAAGTTGATTAAGTAAAAGCCTTTGAAAAATGTAGTATCACGATCAAATTCTTTGGGTTTAGAATTAGGAAGGACGAAAACAGATAGTGTATACTTGGGCATTCTGTTCTTGTATGCAATTATTGGTTCTTACCTTTAGCATTCTACTACAACTCATTATGTTTCATTGAGAGATCCATATGTTTGTGTATGAGCCTCATGATTGAAAGGGAACATTTTTGTCCCTTAACTTTACCTTTAACTAAATAAATCCATTGAAGTTGCATAGCATGATCCACAATTTTAACTCAATGAATGTCAAAAGTAATTATGGATTTGATTGCTTGTGTAGGTTGAGATTGAACCCTGATTGAGTTGTGACGAGTATGGCTAAAGCTTTAAGTAAGGCTTACTCGGTTTGCAGTCTTAGTTCAACCTCTTATATCAATTAACAAAGACATTTGAGTTCCTACGTAGCAACCTCTCCTTGCGGTCTTGTCAAATTTTTGCTTGAGGGCAAGCAAAAGGCAAGGGGAGTTGATATACACTGTAATCACCCGTTTTCACCTGCATATTTTGGTCTCTTGTACATCATTTAAGACACATATTCACCCATTGTAGCATAGTCTTACATCCATTTAGCATAATTAGAGTATATGATTAGGTGTTTACATATTTTTCTTTCTTAGAGTCTTTTTCTAGGTAAATGGAGCTTCAGTGAGCAGAATGAGGATGAAGCTTTGATGTGCAAAGTGGAGGTGAATGACAAGGAAGGTTGGATAAACAAGGAGGAAGGCCATGAAATGGAAATGAGGAGCCAAGGGGCTAAGATGAAGGAGGATCAACTAGAATGCACAAAATCCTAGCCGATCCGGATCGTGCCACAGCCAAACCATGCGATCCGGTTAAAGTAGAACGCGACCCGGCTGAAGCCATCATCTCACGATCCGACAAGGATTAGTTCGGCCGGTCTGGGTAGATAATTGGTCAGGTGAACATGCGATACAGCCAAACGGGATCACATGCCACCCGTGATCTAGTCATACTAGGAAAAGCTCCGACCAATGCAATTGGTGGTCCGGTCGGACCTGCTAACCATGACCACTTGTTTTTATTTCTTTTATTTTTGGATCTGATCCATTTTATCCCGGTTGACCCAACATGTTTTAGGGGTTGTTGTTTGCACTATTTAAGGGCAAGGACCATTGGTCCAAACCACAACCTAAATTTTTTTCATCCTTTTGGTAACTTTTGAAATATTTATCCATTAGTTATTGTGTTTGAAGATTTGGAGAAGACTTGGAAAGATTTGTATGGATCAATGAACATTTGTTTGTTTCATCTTCCGATCAAGAGTTTCTTCTTATCATGTTCTCCTTTTATCTTTATTATTTCAATCTTGTTTATCCATTGCTTTGAATTATGCTTGAACATGAGTGAGTAGTCACCTAATGGATTGAAGATTAGTTAGATCTAGGGGTTTGATGGTAGATTATTGATATAGGGTTGTTGAATCTATAGATCCTCCAATCAAGGTGTGCTTAATGCCAGGTTTAGTTTTATCAACTGGTAACCTTGACAAAAGGTAATTTATTAACCGAGAGCTGCTCGCTGAAATGCTGGAATGAATCTTTTTGTAGGTTTTCCTTCTCTAGCCATTGGGAGCTAAGTATTACAGTGGAGAATGGTCTTACTAAACTAGGTATTAATGCTTGTCAAGCATTAGGTCGACAAACGAGAGTTTAGTTTCCCCATTGCTTGCAAATGGGTTGATGCCACAAGAATGGATTAGCCTAGATTGAATGACTTTCATGTTCTAGGATGATGCTTATGTTATGAACCCTTTAATTGCTTAAATCTATTGTTATCCTCTATATCAAATTGGCTAACCCTAGAACCATTGCTTTTATCTATTGAAATCTTGTTTGTTTTCTGTGCTTTGCTTTAATTTCAGTTGTTAGTTTTAAATTTCTTCAGAACCATATGTATCTGCTGTAGCTTGAGTCGATTCCTTGCAATCAGACCATTTTATTCTAATATCTCCTATAGATTCGAACCTCAAGTGATGCAAGTACACGATTACTTGCATTTATTGTATTTATTTGGTTGATGTAAAAACAAGATATCACATTGCCACACTGAATACAAGAGAATCAGCTACGCAACATTGAGGTCCTGGGAATAGGAGTTTAACAAATCAATGTGTCTTCGAATAAAAAACCCTAAATAACAAAATTCTTTTGTCTTCCACAGACAACAAACAAACAAAAGATTTGTAAAAGATATCCTGTTTTGTAAGGACAAGCCGAAGATGATGAAATCGATGGACGCGTCCTTGTTTAGAAAAAAAACCTAGATTAAGAAAGCGGGAGAAACATTAGTAGACAAATATAAAATTGGAAACGAAGGGGATGAGACCGAGAGACAAACAAGAGGACAACAATCAGAAATGATGAATGCGAGGGAGACATCTTCTTTTAGAAAGTCCTAGATTGCAAGATAGTGAGTAACAAAGAAAGAGATAAACTAAAATTGCGGAAGTATAAATTGCCTATGAGTTTTAAGTAAGAAGAAAGAGGAGAAGATATACATAATTAATAGAGAACATCATCAACAAACACATGCCAAATTAGAATATCAGAAAATTAAGAGAAAAAGAGAACATTTTTACGGAAAAAGTATAAGAAAAGAGTCGTACCAGCAGTTGACAAGACGTAACAATCGCTGAAAAAAGCAAAAGAGTGAGTGCTTTGAAAGCGTGAGAGGATGAAGAAGAAAGAAAATGGTCTAGAAGAAAAATAAAGCAATGAAGATGAGAGAAGGATATGAGAAAAAGTAGTTTTAAAACACAAAAGAGAAAAAATAGTTGGATTCCATAAAATTGTCTTTTCTAATGAGTTTAACGATATATGGGTATTTTAGTCATTTATTACACAGCTCAGTTTTATTAGTCAGTTGCTTATGGCATTTTGTAGAAGGAAAATATGACTCTGGCAGTTTTGGCAATTTAGCAAAGGTTTTGTGGCATTATTGGCAATTAATTCGAATTTCTATATAGTGGCCATCCTCCAAGATTATTTAAAGCCTTAGTTTGGACACCACACTCCGATAATATTTCAATATTGATAAAGCGCATGTCAATGAGACTTTCGAGAGCCTAATCGAAGCATCTGAATTCAACGGCTACCGTGCTATTAGAGGTTGTCATCGCATCTCTGGCATGGTATAAGACTTCTTCATCATGATTACGGACGATCCTTGATGTTCCAAATGAGAAGACCAGTCGCAGGCTTCCTTCATTTAACTCTCGTATTTGGTGTTACATTAATCATGATCGCTTGATTATCACTCATGTTTGTAAGGCTTCATTTCTTTGCTTCTCCAATAGCAAAGGCTATCAAAATCTTTGAATTATGAATCTTTCTAGAAAAAATGTTGCCATTTCTTTGTTTCCACACACTCCATATCATATAAGGGAGAACTTTTTGATTAATGGGATTGATATATGACCCTTTCAGTTGTTCCTGGAGCAAAATAATTTAGTTTTCAATTGAATTGTCTACTCCACTCGGAAGATGTGGAAACTGAATCTTTCTTCAAACTTTCTTTGGAATTTCACATTCAAATAGAGCATGAGAAAGTGTTTCTGGTTCCTTTTTGCATATACGACACAAAATGATTTATTTGTATACCTCTTTTTCGAACACAGTCAAAACCGTGCCAATAATAATTGATATCATAGGCGAATAAAAAAATATGCCCCAAAAATAAAAGCATACACAAAAATTTACTATTATCGTACACAAAAACAAATAAAAAAAATTTGCAAACAAAATATTAGCTAAAAGTAACTTCCCCCCCCAAATAGTTAAATAAATTTTCTAATCTATTTCTTTCAACAAATTAAATAGTCAATTAATTAGATAATCTTTAAGATTGACATGTTAAACTATTAAATTATTATCATTTGTAGATTACAACTCCTTGACCAAGAACATGTGATCTAGTTGGTTTGCCTCTGATTTAGTTGGACACCATGTGGTTATTTGGAATCTCACCCAACTTCAGTAGAAAAACTTATGTTATGAATTGGACCATTGTCGATCCAATAATTACTTGTTGTGAAAAAAAAATTATAATCCTTAAATTCAAACAAACAATTATCGAGGACAAATGGCTCAATGGTGTAGTCACTTTACAAATTCTCAAAATATTAGGGTTCGATTCCTCCCAAATACAAGTGAAAGAAAAAAAGTATTTTAGGATGTAGGTATTGGCTGTGGATCAAATTTTGTCGATCCAATTGTTAAAAAAAAATAATTTAAACAAACAGTTCAAATATTTGTAAATATCTAAAAGCTCCATGTGTTTTTTTTGTCAACTTAACTCAATTTCTCATAAACGGTGTCCACGAAGGAGGTACATCATTCACAAATATTACTTTCATATCTAGGCCTCTAACCCTGCGAGCTAGAAAATCCGCCTTGTGATTGATAACCCGAGGAATCAAGTCAACAAAACAGAGACAAAAGGAGTTCCTAAGCCTTGAGAAATCTTCCAGATAAGGAAGGAAAGTTGTTCTGCCAACGGTTCTTCAGTCATCTTCACCAATTATGAGCAGTCCACCAGGAACCCAACTTCCAAAAACAGAAGAGCTAGTAAGCACATCATGGCCCAAAGCAGCGCTTCAAACTCCGAGTGCAGGGGGGACAGACTTCGTCTAATACCTTGCGCGCCTAAATTCACACCACACTCAAAAGAGAAGCAAATCCAGCCTAGTCCTGAATGCAACTCGGAGTCCTTCCAAGATGCATCAACCATACACCTATGTCCTGTGAAGGCCGGATTAACAGCAAGCGGACAAAAAATGGACTCCGAATTTTTGTTTATAATAATTGGGTCAGCACCAGTTCGTTTATTGAGTAAAACATGCGCTGAAGTCCAGGCAAAAGCTTTAGACTTCGCTTCTAATATTAGCTCTCTTGGATCTTTTCCTTTATTAGAGAATATCTTCTCATTTCTATTTTTCCATAGTAACCACAAAATCCAAAGATAACTTAAAAACTCTCCTTTTTTTGGGAGTCGCCAAATAAGGTGATCCATGTTAGAGTAAATAGACAAATTGGAAAAAGAGGGACCTGCTGGTATCTTGGATAAGGCCCATGCTTGAACAACTACAAGGCACTCGAAAAGTACGTGGTTTATTGTTCGGGACTCTGCTCCGCATCTATCACATTGTAAATCACATCGGATTCCTTTCCTTTCAAGGTTAGTTTTAACAGCTAAATGCCCTGAAACCGCTTGCCACATGAAGTGTTTAATTTTTTGTAGAGCTTTTATGTCCCAAAGGGGAGACGGAATCTCCTGAATATTAGGGCCGTATGATATCGGGTAATATTGACTAATATTTTGTTCCACCCAATATCCAGATCGAACTGTGTAATTTCCTATCTTGGTAAAATGCCATCCTAGTCTATTCAGTTTAGAATGGCAAGGAATGTGTAGACCGAGAATGATTGTGGCATCATGGAGACAGAAAAATTTTCTGACCAAAGTTTCTTTCCATAACTGGGAATTGGAATCAATTAGATCGTATACTTTTAAGTTTGGATAATGATCTCGCGCCATACCTGTAGCCGAGCGGGGTGAACTATCTAGAATCCAGGGGTCTGTCCAAATCCGGATAATGTCACCATTTCCAATTCTTTTGATTAAGCCTTTCATTAATAGGGCTCTTGATAAGTGTTATTTTTAGTGGTTTTAGAGTACTATTTTAGGTTGTTTTTGTATCCGTTTAGATAGTTTTCCTTGCATTTAGGTCCATTTAGGTTAGTTTTGCACTTTTGCATTTGCATTTGGAGTTTTGGAGTTTTCCTAGGTAATGGAGCAAAAAGGAGCCTAAAATGGAGCTAAAATATCGGAACAAGCTGCTAAGGAGAAGAAGTTGTTCAATGCTCGGATCGCAGCCTCGCGGTTTGCTGGTGAGGATCACTCGGTTCGCTAACAGAAAGAAGCCTCAGTCGTCCGCCTCAACCTATCCATTGCGAGGGAAGCTCAACCTGAACCACTCAGCTATCTACTCGGCATTAACCTGCGAGGACAACATCAAGACCACTCCTCGGTGT
>OVBA01004422.1:0-23582 GCA_900406435.1 Lepidium aucheri | reverse complement strand
ATCGAGCTTGTGGTTTCATGAGTTAAGAGCAATCCAAACTTGATTGTTGTTTAGTTTTGAGAAGTTTTTAAGCAATAATAAGAGAGTTTATATATACATTGTTCTTAAAAGATCACTTTAGATCTAGCTAATGACTCAAGACACCGGGGTTCGATTCCTTCCCACTACACTAGTATAATAAAAATAGATTTTGGGGTGTGGAGAAGGCTATGAATCGGGACTTGTCGATCTAGTTGGTTGACAAAAAAAAAGGTTCACTACTATTTGTTCTTTAAAATTAAGTTAACGTTTGACTTACCATTTTTATTTTAATAACTACTCCCTCTCTTTTATAAAGATAGATGTTATGAAAAAAATATTGTTTCGAAAAGTTAAATATTCCCATTTTTAATGGATGTTTAACTCAATATTCATGTTTTGTAAAGTGATCATTATCATTGAACCATTTATCATCGAGAGAGGGAGTAGTTTCAAGTTGATATATGTTTTTTTCTATGTTAAATATGATGTATTCTTATTTAGTTTATTAGTATAACTCAGATGAAGAAATAGGAGGAAAAAAAGACAAATTGACACCGGCCACTACTGATTATATTTAGTGGCTTGTTGTTGCATTATACTTTTACTTTTATAATACGACTAACCTACATTTAACATTCTATATAGTATATAGTAGTATATTCTAAATAAATCATATTTTTGCTAGCCATTCAACCGACCATTTATTGGTAAACGAGTTAATGTTGAAGCTCGAAACTCGCATTTTGATTCTAAATAGTATTATAGTAATTGTTTCTGTTTAATTTATCTTCAAATAACAGATTTTAAATCCTTGTAAATTTTGTAGTAGCCTAGGTGGGATCTGCATTATAATTCTATTACCTAAATAAGAATCTGTAAAAGTTGATCAACGTGTCCATTTTGGTAGGAATATGTATATTTATATTCCGAAATAAGATACAATTTGACACGTATTATATTGGTGAATGATTTATGAGATGATTTATTTTGATACAAATATGTATTGGTGAATTTGATAAAATAAGCCACAAGAGGTCAAGAACACGTCTAGTTCACGCCTTAACACCACCACTCAAGTCGATCACACCAACTGATTTTCATTTATATTAAAACCTTTCTTTCTAATGTAGAAAGTTCGTGTTGAGACTTTGCATTTATCTAATGGCTGACTCATTAGTCAAATTTTTACACAAATCTCGTAGATGATGGGATTCGATCTCTAGACATGTACACATGCGTATAATGGATTTACCACAAGCCACTAAACTAAAAAGCACTTGCCCAGATTTAATCTATTAATTATAAATTTAATTAAGTTGTGGTGAGCTAATGACAAAAAAAACTAAAAAAAATGTAATTTTCTAGTTTTTGAATGCTAGAAATATATGTCTTAATTGATAAGATTTTTTGTTCAGAATAATATTCTTTTAAAAGTCAATACAAATCAAGATTTACAGTGTTGTAGTTAATTAATGGCAAAAAGAAAAAAAAATTGTGGTTATTCTCTAGCTCATATGTATTAGAAGTTCGATTTCTGTTTATCTCGTATAAGGTAAAAAATGGATTAGTGGAATTCACAACAAAAAAATATTTAATAACATTTTTTTTGATATCAACAATTAGATCGATATTTTTTTAATAATTTTTTTAAATATATTTTTTGTCAACAATGAAATTCTAAAATAGTAAAAATGGACATTCAACCACTCGAAGAATAATAATTTCCAAAGTCACATTTATTTTGTTTTAATCGGTTTGCTCAGTCGAAATGATATAGTATGTTTTATATCTAATTTAAATAAGTAAATGAACTATTTAACGCTTATACCAACTTTAAAAAGTTAACCAGACTGTAAAGATTTTGAATTATCTCTAAATAATTATAATAAAAAATTTAGAAGTATTGGAAAGAACTTTATAAAAAGTGTGAAGGAATCGAATATTTTATTATAATTTAAATAAGACATATCGGTCTGATATCTTTTAAAATGTATGATACATTATATAGTAATTTTAGTACTATTGGAATGAATATTAAGTGTTAGTACAATGGTGTAAGCATTTTACAAATTTTCAAGATATCAGAGATTGAATCTTCTATCTACAGTAGTAGTAGGATCGAGATTTAAAAACCACTAAACTAGTTGACAAAGAAAATGAATATTAAGTTTTTATTTTTTCAATTTATTGAATTAATAAAATTGTCTTATAGCATCACTTGTTATAAACTGAAAAAATTTCTTCTTCTTTTAGTGTTTGGTGTAGCTCATTACACCAAATAGGAAATATAAATACAACTTTTAACTAACTTAAGTTTATGACTTTAGTTTTGAAGTATAAAGAAGAAGACATCTAAAATGGAATTGCTTTGCCTGAATGCTTCTTTTTAACGTCTTTTTACCTGAAATCTACACATGTGAATCTTACCAAAATATAAAGCAAAAAGACAAAAGATAAATTAAAGGTAATTCAATAGTGGATAAAAGAACAAACTGCGGCTTAATATGGCCTTGGTTAGTAGTTTAGATATTGCTTAGAGCTTTTATAAAGTAGATTTGCAATGCTTTCATATTACTATTCAGTTAAAATTTTAACCAAAATGTTTTGGATAAACAGTATATTAAAGGTCAAATTGCTCTGAGTTTGGTGGTTAGGATGATTCAGCTAATGATTTGCCACCAGAGTTCGATTTCTACCTGCTACAGTATGATAGCTTAAAAAGATTTTAGGAGTGGATTTTAGGCTATGGATCGAATCTTATCGATCCAATTATTGACAAAGAAACAAAATATTAAAGACTTAATTTCTGCCAAAAAATTTATTTAAAAATAACGATTTTTATTATCAATAATTATATCGACAATGCTCAACCTAGTTTTGAAATTATTTTTTAAAATCACTTTCTGAAATTTCTTTATAATCTATTAAAAGAGTAGTGGGAAGGAGTCGAATATCTAATATCAGAATCATTAACTGAGTCATCTTAAACACAAAAAATTCGGCAATCATCATTTAGTTTTGAAAATATAAATCAATCATTCAAAATTATATTAATACGTAGTATAACACTCAAGCATATTTTTAAGAAGTTTCTGGTTTTACATATTAGATTGTTTATTTTTTTAATCTCTCCTTGATTTTTTTTAGATATTTGTTTTTATTTCTTCTTTAAAATTTAAATTTCTATTTAGGTGAACCATATTCATATTTTGGTAAACACTTATTTGTTGTAGCTTTTGAAATCTACACTACACAACTGTAGTATTTTATAAGTATAGTTCCAAAAGTAATAATTATAAATCCTACTTGTGAGAAAATGGTGTGCACATGTGAGCTTGTTTGTCTTCGACTTTTTTGATTATATATTTTGCCAATTTTTGTTGGTTATGTTTAAAGTGAAAATGGCTTTTAGTTTTAAGTTATCTGTGAAGTACCAATCAAAATGATTTTGTAATGAACACTTTTATTATCTTTATGATATGATATTTTTATATCCCATGTGCTCCCTCTTATCCATCACCTATCTCTATTATTTAGCATCATTCTATTTTTTATATATAATGCTCACTCCCAAAACCAATATAGACACGACAAAATTAACCGATCTTTGTTTAAAGTGTTCTTGTAATTTTATATGTACTGAATTTTGAAGTTTTTCTTGCTAAACGAAAATGTATTTAGCACTTATGTATGGTTTTTGGGAAGTGTATTTGAACCAGAAATTAAGTCAATTTCTGCATTTTCTTTACTAGAATTTGATTTTAAAGAGTCGCGAAGTTTCGGGTAACCTTATTTGAGATTTGAGAAAATAGTTAAGTTACGGATCGAGTTTTATCCAAATAATTATTGACGAAAAAAAGAAAAATGATTATTAACATCTTCATCACTTGTTACTACGTATTTATCGTTCATGTTGGTTAAACGCTACAAGAAATTTTTTTGTATTGAGATGTAATATATCGTCACAATAACACATATTGTTATGAATTTGTGACGCTTAGTAAATAGTTGCAATACAAATGTAATGTATACTGGTAACAAATATGTCACAATACTGGTGACGAAAAAAATGTAGTAACAATTTTGTCACAAATTGTTACGAAATAGATTCACAATAATTTTTTTTAAAACCGTAACAAATAAAATTTGTAACAAAAATTTATATAAAACATCATAAATTATTACTGATATTTGTAGTCACGATACAATCGTTAAAATAACTCTAATTTTTTTTGTAGTGAGTAAAACCCTAATTTTATTAATGTGGTAGTTAATATTTCATTTCTTCACCACATCATTGATTTATTGGACAAATAAACCCGAGGAGTAATGAAGTTGTTAGATGATCGTATAAAAGATGAAAACGCAAACGTACATAAGATTAAAAAAAGTCTTCGTTTGCTTGAAACTCAAGTAAAGAGTTTTCATAAAATCAGAAACACATACCATATGATCATAATCCTTATCAGGATTCAGTTTTAGTTTCTACAATAGTATCTTCTGAATCTTCTAAGTCTCACAAGTGCAGTCCATAATCCCACTTCATCTACTTCAAGTATTGGAACAGGATCTTTGAAATCTGCTTTTGTACTTAGCTCCTCAAAAGCATTTACAAGACTCTGCAACCTTGCAACAAACTCAATCAGAAGAGAAGCAAACGTAGCCAAAGACAAAGAACTTGCACTTTCGTATACTCTACATTCTGTTTCATCCATTACAGAACCACCAATGAAGGACACATTTGGCCATGTCTCATTGTTCCTTAACATATTAATACTCTCTGTTGACATCCATGTCTGAGATTCATCATCATTACCACTGATTGTAGTCTGGTTGTTGTTAAGATCCCAAATCTGACTTAAGTTTTTGATCACTGTGGTCTCTTCCTCATCTTCTTCTGCTTCAACTTGCTTTTTATTAGCTGCCCAGCTTTCTGAGTTAACTAGAAGATATGATTTACTGTCTATTTTCATTTGTAGCTCTTCTGCTGCACGTTGAACGTCTTTCAGGATCTCTCCAGAGCTTAGCTTCTCCATTTTCTCTACTTTTTGTCCAATCAAACGTAACACTTTTGCTCCTTCATTGCCAACTCTTTGAAGCTCGTGACGGAAAACATGTCGTTTCTCTGGAGCTGCCTGTCAAATCACACTCTTCAAGTAAGAGGAATACAATGTTCTCACTATATCTTTCAACCAAATTTACACCAAAACTTTATACTATCTTTCATTATACTAGGAGTTGACATAGAAACCAAACTAAACCGAATCTAAGCTTTTTTTTTTGTCAACATTGGGGTAATAGACCGATCATATTATTTGAGTCAATAACAAGAGAGTTAGACGGTTTTTGAGAGTATAAGTGCTAGTTCAACGTTCTCTATCAACTTAAGGTTACTTAACAAGTGGTGAGAAACACCTGGGTCACAAACAAGAGAGTTAGACGGTTTTTGAGAATATAATTGTTAGTTCAACGTTCTCTATCAACTTAAGGTTACTTAACAAGTGGTGAGAAACACATGAGTCAATAACAAAAGAGTTAGACGGTTTTTGAGAGTATAAATGCTAGTTCAACGTTCTATATCATGTTACTAAACAAGTGGTAAGAAACACATTTGTCAATAACTACAAACATACATATTAAGTGTTCATCATATTTTTTTCTCTCCAATAATTAGATTGATAATGTTCATTTTAATGCATAACCCAAACTATAAACCCTATTACATAAATTATGTGTCTACTTAAATCGAACTCCGCTAAAAAACCTGCGACTGATATTAACCATTTGACTAAATTCACTTCCAAAAATATTTACTATATTCATTATTTTCGTTCTAGTATTATAAATTATCTTTCGAACAAATCCGAACCAAAACCATAACCAAATATAACTTTTTCTAAAACTAGTAATTAGTAAACCAAATTGCCTGACTCATAACAATTCCATTATAGGATTACACGCAAAAGAGATAGCTTTCAAACATAATATAATCTAGATTTCATGAAAAATAGTATAAAAAAGAAACCTGAATCTCTGAAAGAATACAACCATGTATTGCCATGACGGTGAAAGCACAATGCCTCATTGCACCACTTAGTTTAACATAGTTTTTCCATGGATGATTAAACGTTTTGTAAGGTCCATGTGGAGGCTCCCATTCAGCAAACTCTAGCTGCCAAAAAAGAGAAAGAAAATTAAAGTCTTAATTACTAATAAAAACATCAAAAAATTCTTTTAGTTTGTGTTAAAACTTCAAACGTACCAGAGATTCTTCTCGACTTGTAGATTGAATAGCTGACCTATATCCACTGTATAATGGATCATCAGAAGTTTGGTATGTGAGAATCTTCGACGGTACTCTCTCGTATTCCGCACATTGCAAGTAGCCATTCACACATCCTTAATATTTCAGGTTAAAACAAAACTTGAGTTATCAATTCATAACAATCTAGTATGATTTAAATTTTAGGGGTTTTATTGGAATATACTCTACAACAGCAAAAAAAAAACACCAAAAAACTTAGATAAATTATAAGTTTCCAACTCAAAACCAATGGTCAATAAGTGGATTGGCATCTAGCTTAAATATATTAGGTTAGAATGACCTCAACTTTCGATGTGGGATAACAATCATATTCTATTAGGTGATATAACCTAACATCTCAAATGATCCACAACAGACGCATATCAACATACATGTCTGATGGACTAAAATCGTGAGATGCCATGATAAATTATAGGCTTTCAACTCAAAACTAATTGACAATGAGTGGAATAGCCTTTATCTTATATATATTAGGTTAAAATAACTCTAATTTCCAATGTAGGATATCAATCATATGCTAACAAAACTAATCCCATTTTTGACTGATGTGGCTGCTGTCAAAAACTTTCGAATGGAAAACCATAATCTTTAAGAAACCGTCTAGAATTTTAGACGGCAAACATTCAACCAAAAATTGTCGAAAATCCGTTAAGAATTTTCGACAGAAAACATCTGACCAAAAATCGTCGAGAATTCCAAAGAAATTTTCCATTTCTTTTAAGGACAAGTTGAGTTGTGTTTTTTTACCTTCTAAGGAATTTGCCACACTCTTGAAGTTATTAGCCACCAGTTTATGAAGATCTTCACCGGCCCATATTGGAAATATGAATATATTCACAACCAAACAGATTGTTGCACCAATGACAATAAACAAAAACCTATAATAAGCAGGACTGAAGAAATCTCCGGTGTTGTTCCCCGAAACCAGAACAATACAATATGTCAACAAAAACACTCTGAATGCGTATTCATATGGCTTCATGGACGGAAGAAGCTTCAAATAACTAGCACTAAAACCTGATAAATCATGTTCATAGGGAAAATGTTACAATTTTCTCCAAAATCTTCATGTAGGAGACAATGAAATGAGTTAAACCTGCAAGGAAAATGCAAGTTATGATGATTAATTGTTCAAAATCTCCGCATAAAACAGAGAGCCTAGCGATGCCAAGAGCAAGTCCTGCAGCAGAGAATGTTCCAATAGCTCTGTTGAATCCTTTGACCAATGTTGCTCCTGCAAATAAGAAGCTATTATATGAAAGATCTCAGGCTGTTAAAGAAACTTAATAAGCAGTGTTTCATGTCAAGCAGACGACAACCTAGTACCTTGCATCCAATACATTATGACAATTTTACAAGACAAAACAAAATTATATAATATACTAACCACCAAAATAGCTCAATACATTAAATATAAATAATATATATTAGTATCGTGTTTGCCCTACATAATATTATTAGCTGTTTATGGAGCTTGGAGATTAACTATGGGATTAGCCTTGTCGATCCAAATATTCAAAAAAAAATGTTGAAAAAATTTAAGATAATAAATTAATGGTTGGAGATTGTGTAAGAAACAATTGGCCCACTTTGAGAGTTCTTAGCATCTAATCACCTAAACCCTATTTTAAAGATTGTCTATAGGTAAATACCAACAGGATTATATCCCAAAAAAAAATTGGTCAATTCAAATTAACCATAAAAATAAGGGGATTTTCAAAAATACCCTTATTGGCATGTACTCTTTTCGAAATCTACTATTTCTTTTGAAAATTGGAAGAGATAAATGGTAATCAGAGAATATATTTTGAAAAAGGACATTTCAAAATAGACATTTCTAGTAATTCTTCTTAAAATAATATATAAGACACTTATATAACATTTTACCAAATAAAAAATAATATATAATTAAGGCTCAATATAATGAACCAAAGTTTAATCTTACAAGGATAGCTGCATGAATTCCTTACTAAAATCTCAAAGCCTTCAAAAAGTTCCAAATTAACCTAAAAAATCAACAACATTTTGTTTTTATAATCCAGATAGTTCGAATTCAGGTAGTGTATAATTGTTATCCTAAATTTGGCTACACCGAAAATAAAAAAGAACCCGGATTAAATTCCTACCGCACTTTTAATACAGTGAAACATGTTCAAATTGAGGTTTTTTTTTTCCAATGACCATGTTTGCAAAAACAAGACTCGATCATAAAAGTGAAAGAAGCGAATCAAGTACCTACAGAATACTCGAAGACCACGACGACAGTAAGAATACTCCAAACATAATATTTACTAACTTCATGCAACGTTTCTTTGAGCAAGATGACAAAAGAGCATAGTGCAAGAGCTAATCCCATCTTGACCGCAAATAAGAGCCTTCGACGATCGATATATCCCAACTCCAACAATTTTGACATCTTGCAGAAACACCTGTTTGAGTCAGTGAAGTCAGAATCTGTCTGCAAGAGAAGCCTTTCTCTGCTTTGCTGATGAAATGGACCCAATTTGTTTGCCATTTTTCACAAGTTACCTTCAAAAAGAATCTTGTTTTGTTTATTAAATAGAACCTCTAGTTTGTACGTACATTTCAATTATTTTCTTTCCCATTAATGCATTCATATACATATATAAGTACATAATCTCTTTAAAACAATTTTTTTTTGTTAATATTGGATTGAGAAGCCACGATTCATAGTTTAAAGTCCACACAAAATTTATTTTTTAAGCTACCATAATGCAGCAGGAAGGAATCAAACGCTATGTCAAGTCATAGCTGGATCATACTAACCACGAGACTGAGAGGAACTCGGTTCTTTAAAACAATTTCTAAGTATTAAAATTTAAATGTGTTGGTCCCATTTGTGGACATGTTAGTGGACCTAACAATAAAGAGGTGATTAATTACGTGCGTTTTTTTTTGTATCTAAAACAGAGAAAAAGTTTAGGAAAACATCAACGAGTAGTATCATTTTCATGTGACTCGGGAATGTGATTGTGACATTTTGAAATTCTTGCAATTTATTACATCTACCGTTCGCTTACCATTCTTCCTTTGAAGGTCAAGCCTAACCAACCTCACTTGTGATTTCTCTGACGTTTATATGTATAAATTCCATATGGATTTTGATGGAACTAAATAACTGTCACATATGTTATCTAACAATCACAAACTTCACAATTATGGATTGGACATCGAAATCATGAAGTTTGTAGGACTATACATCCACAAGTGTTCTATAATCGGATAATAAAATTGGGTTCTAATATCATATTAGAAATTCTAACTCGAAAGTAATTGACAATGAATAAAATGGTTCATAAACCTTTTATATATTCTACAAATATATCACTTTCTAGGATATTCTAGTATTTATATTTATGCTGATTAACTCTAAATTTTATTTTATTTTGTCAATAATTAAATTGTCAAGATCTTATTCATAGTCTAAAATCTCTCATAAAACCTCTAATATTATCACGTGGAGTTACGTAATTTCTTAAAGTTAGACTGGTGGTGAAGACAGAAGATGTGGACTTAACCAGTTGGTCAAATACAGTCCGACTTAACCACTTGACCAAATGTTGTCCATTCTCTGCATAAATGAATGTGAATTGTTATGTTTTCCAATACCTTAAGTTTTACTCAAATTTATCATTGTAGCTCATAACGACAAAAAATTCCTTTAACAATGTATCTTTTTATTATGTATCTCTATCATCTTTGACGTTGGAGGTTTCTTATCTTTACGATTATGAGTAGCAGGACTCTCAAATCCACCGATTGTTTTATGTTATTTAAAAAATATTAAAGGAAAATGAGAGTGAAAAAACGAAAGAATCGAGAGCCGTGATCCTCTCCTCCTTGATATAATCATTAATGGACCAAACTAATCTTTTGTTGTTAGCTAGCTAGCTCAATCACTAGTTTCTTGGACCAAAAAGCTTAGGTTAAAGTATGTTTCTTTGAAGCATATGTCGTTTTTATGACTACGGTCGTATGTTGTGACAACCATGGTGATTAATGTCCCTATATTAGAGACGACCATGGTAATATTGTTTTTCCAATTTTAAAATTTCATAACACATTTTTTTCAATTGTGTGCACCAAGTTCTAGCTGAATGTATTATCTAGATCATTTTGACAAACGATTATATCGGTATAAGGATTAGAAGAAAAGAAATAAACTAGTCGCTATAATATGGGTTGACGGGTTGTATTACTATGGAAACTACATATAAAGAATTTTCATCTAAATCAGAAATACATTTGGTCAAGTGGTTAAATGTTATTTCTGCTGTTTTGATAAATGATTGAATCGGTATAGGAGTTAGAAGAAAAGAAATAAACTAGTGGATATAATACGGGTTGACGCGTTGAAATTTCACGAAAATGCATTTGGTCAAATGGTTAAGTATCACATTTACTGTCTTCCATGTTATATTTTAGAAATCGTGTTTACCTCACGTAATATTTTTAGGGATTTGGCTATGAATTGGTCTTGTTAACTTAAACTAAACTACAAATATTGATTGGATAGACACGTTGCAAGTCCACAGAAACTACAAGCAAGAGCCACAAGTATGAGACAAGAATAGCAATTTCACATACGTGTTTTCTTATAGTTTAAGATAGTTTAGCAAAATTGTCCTTTGTTTTCTTAAGCAGTCACTCTAATGGCAAAATCTCGATCGAAATAATGGCAATAGAAAAAGCAAAATTCTAACTTCAATAGTTGTGCATCAATATATTACTTTTTCACCATGGCATTGATTTACATAAGTATTCGGTACATAATCCAAAAGAAATACTCTTGTAGTGACTCTTTACTTCGATGGTTCTTTACTCCGAACATACTTAACTTAGCTTCACCATTACGGTTAGTCTCACCGGTCTTGCGATGGTTCTTTACTCGGTGCAGGCTTGGTAAAAGAGAACTCTTTAGAATCAGTTTCACCATCACGGCTAGTCTCACCAGGCCTTGTCTCTAGTTTATCTGGTTCAACCTTCACAGTCAGCTCGAAACTTGGAGGAGACTTGGGAGGAGTCAAAGCTTCGTTGTCAGTATCAAGATCAGATGTTTCCGGGTGGAGTCCTTCGTATCTCATCGAATGTCCTGTGGTTTTGTAACGCTGCAATGATCGTACTGATGAAGTAGACCTCACTGTTGATGCTGTAGGGCTCGCGCTTCCATCTCCTCCTAGTCTCTTTGTAGTGACTTTAGCACCTTTCTTCTTCTTCACTGCCATTCTCCATTTCTTGAGTGCCTTTGATGTTTGCTCATCGAATACCGATTTCTTCATCCGCGAACCCATCTAAATCACAGATATGTCTTAGTTTACAGATTGAACAGAAATGTCCAGTTTTAGTAGCATATAAACAGTGAGTGAAATGTTACCTGAGTAACAAGTGCATATAAGGGAAGTGTAATGTAGCTGCAAAGGCACAAGACTCCTACACTGCAAGAGAAAAGAGGAACAACATTAGTGTATGATCATGTTATGATTTAAGTATCTTTTATGACTCTGAGAGTAGATTCTTACGCGATCGCTACTTTAAAAAGAGCAATCTTGAAATCAGGATGGTAGCAAGAATCTTTTCCAAATGAATACTGCATGCGTTATATTGAACAGATTTTTAGTTATTCTCGTAAAACGAAGGAAATGCATTGAAGAAACAAAGGAAAAACTAAGCTGTTTACCCATATCCAGAAGAAATATGTGATCTGAAACGCATTCTGCAAAACAATAAACAAGCAACCAATTGAATCAGAACAGAGAGAAGTTGTGGTTTTGTTATGTGCTTTTGTGTTTTGTAAGTACCTGAAACAAGGCGAAATGAATGAGATGGAGAATCAGTTGGGGACTACGGAACCAGAAATATTCATCGTTGCCTTGTACAAGCGGCATTCCTTGCACAACTGCATGTCTATCAGTGATACCGAGAGCCATCCTTGTCATAATCGCTTGAAGCTTTGTTCCGACAAGCAAGATTATCTTGGAAAGAATAAAACTAGTTTGTGAATGATTGTAAATGAAGAATCCCTTAAAAGATAAGTTTACTTCGACAATTTCAATGAATTACAAGAAAGATAACTTACAATAACCGGCAGTGCAGTGCCGATGTACATCATCTTGAAGCCTAAAATACCAATCAAGGAGATTTAGACACAGTCCATTTTAAGGATACGCAGAGACATAGATTCAGATACTCACCATCAACATTTAGAAGTAGGAATAACACAAAAGATCCCCATAGGACAGGACTGCAAGTAGACACAATCATTAGTTTTGTAAGAAAACAAAGTTGAATCTTACTCGTTTGTAGAAAGTGTTACAAGTTACCTGACTCCAACAACCAGCTTAAAATCATCCTCCAATGATCTTTTAATGTATTTTTGGAAGTTAAATTGACTTCCTGGAGCTAGATGAACCTTTACAACCCCACAACACAGAGACTCAGCAAGAACAAGACAATACTAAATCATTGAAGAGATTGTAACTTGAAAAACTCACCGCAATGAATCCATTTCGCAATGTCAAGTAGTCAGTTTTCCCAACAGATCTGAAAAACTGTCTAAAGAAACATCCCTGCATCATAAATTATTTGTCAAGAGTAAGATCCAGGTCAAAAAATAGTTCCCAAATGTATCTTTAGTGTGTGTGCTACATTATCAAGAGCTGCCTAAGAAAAGACAAGAACCAAGAGGCTGAATATTCTTACAATATAGAAAAAGAATGGAATCCGAGTCCAGAAACTGGTGTGCGCTCTTACAAATGACGTTTCATGAGTTAGCCTGAATCTCGAAGTATCTATAAAAGCAAGAACAGCAGACACACAAAGTCATTAATCAAAGCTCATGACAATGTAAACGCAAAGATTAAGACAAAAAAAAACTATAAGACTAGAATTGAGATAGAGGAGCCTCAAAGTCAGAAAAAGTATGTAAGTGTACCTGTTGAAAACTCGTAATTATGGGATGATGTCTCTCTCTCCCAATGCTTCCATCCCCGAATCTGAAAAGACAGACAATCTTTTATACAACCAAACCTTCTAAAACGAAACCAAGATGTTGAACTGCAGATTAAAAGCGATATTTTAGTACCTTCAACCTCCCAAGCATCATAGTTAAGAAGCTGTAAAGAACGTGGAAAACGGCTAAGAAGAATATAAGAATGTGCAATTGATGAAGCGCCTCGGCAGAGATAAGCTCTTCATGACCCTGCAGCATAATTAGCATTACAGGCATTGTATCATTCTTTCACAGCTTTATGTGATTCAATGAAAACATAACTCTAACCTCCTTCTTGCATTTAGTGGGAGATGCTTCACCTCCTGATAAGAATCTATGCTCAAACGACAAGAGTCTCCTGTGGCTTTCCCCTTTGTCATCTTCCTCCTTTTTCAAGGCAGCAGTAGCAGGGCACGGGAGCATCGTATGAGCAACATGTGAAGGAATACAAATCTGTAAAATGAAGCTTTGTCCAAATGTCAGAAGCAAAGAGATGAATCCAAGAACCATCAGCTCTGCAACAGAGAACAAACAACATATCAAAAACTCAAAATGGAGTGAACTCAGATAAACATAACCACAAAAAGTCGAAATTTTTGGTCAAAGCCATTGGCCAAGTAAACTCGAAATCAAAAGCAATTTTCACCTGCTTTGATCTTCTCCAAAGCATCGAGAAGAGCTCTCTTGTGTCGATCCCATAGAACCTAAATCAAAAACACATTCACTTCAATACATGCACATAAACCCAAAAATTTCAAAGAAAAAGACAGTTCTTTTTCGAACCCATCTCCATTAAACCCTCAAATTCAGTATAAACCAAACAAAAGGACAAAGATTTCACATAACTTCAAAACAAAAAAGCCACCTTTCCAACTTTATGAAGTATCTTCTCCAGAAGAACAGAAACAACAATGAAGAAAGTACAAACAGCAGCAACAGCCCAAGTCGGAGTCTGATTAAGTTCTCTATGTATAACTTTCTTCTCTTCCTCCGCCAAAACCACCGTCACTCCTCCACCGAGAAGACACCAGAGACTGAGACAAATCAGCCATCGAAGCAAAGAACCGTCGATTCCCATAAAATCAGTGTTTTCTTCTTCTTCTCCAGGAGAAAGATTTGGTCGTACCTTCTCTGTTACTTAATACTGGAGAAGTTGACAGAGAAATGAGCTGTCTTTTAATCACATTTGTGTAAAACTCTCACTAAGTTCTTGTGATTCACGCGGTTGCAGAAAGACTCGAACTTTGTACCTATTTCGAGAAACCCAAATCAAAAGTGAAATCTATCTACCGGAGAATTGTAGATTAGGAAGGTGTAGAGAGATTAAATGATTAAATGATTATTTTCCATTGTCAGAGTATAAAAATGATATTTTTCTCAGTGTAATAAATGGTTGTTCAGACAGAGAGAGATTGTAAGTTTAAGCGCGTGAAGTAGTTAATAGATTTGAAAGCAGTGAAATGTGGCTTTGATTGAGAAACTGTGATTGATTTTGTCTTTGACCTAAAGTAAGATCAGTTTTGAAGTTTGTAAGAAAAGCATGTTTATATGCAAACACACTGATTTTTTTTTATCCGTAATGTTCTACTAAAACCTCAAACAATATTCGGAATTTTCGGAAGTTTATGTATATATAAACTTCTCCATCCCTCGAAATTGATATTATCGATCTGTCCCCAAACATATGAGATTAATGACAAAAAAATCATTATCTTGAAGGAGTGTACTAGGAAATATATTACACATCGGAAGTTGGAAAGAATCTTTTTTAGTATATATGATATGAACATCTTCACTCATTGCCAATCGATTTTGAGTTGGAATCCCATATTCAAATAGTTTCTATGACCTAACTTGAAGTTTATAATATTTGTCGAATAGAAACACCCGAAGAAATAAAAATAAAATGTTATAACTAGAATGCTAGTTGAATCTTTATTTTCAAATGTTGCCAAATTTAAGGACTTTGGTTGGTCAGAAACTAATATTAGAGTATTTTCTTAAATTAAATTTAGAAGATTTGGAATATGACAATTGTTGAAAATAACACTGAAAATTAGTATTTGGCTAATCTGAATTCTAGAACATGAAATTAGTAAAGACTTAAGAGACTGAGAAAAAGACTAGTGGAGTTTACTTTAGATCTTTTTTCTTTTCTTTTTTTGCTTACGATGCTTCAGCTTTACTTATAACTTTCTAATTTGATTTCACATTCTGTCTTAAAAACAATATTAAACCTACTTTAGTCTTCTTTTTCTAATTACTTTAATTTAACAAAAAATTCCAAAGGTCCTTTTAACGTATCAGTTTCTATGATTGAACCAAATGTTACAAAATGATTATTCGACGTAGATTTTGTTTTTCCGCAACTGCAAAAAAAAAAAGAATTATTGTACGACATTTTTATTTGTCAGTTCAAGTTTTGTCGATGTGTTTCCATATAATTTAATTGAAAAAGGCAATGTTTTTTTCTTTCTTTCTCACCTAACCATATTATCATAAAAATAAAGGCATTGCATGTTAAGAATTATTTCCTCATTTAATAATAGATCATTTATACCTGGCCACTGATGTATGACAAACATAACTTGTAGATTTAGATAACATTATTGGAAAAACATTCATAAATATTTGGTATTCTTATTTTGAGTTTAGATTTGGTTCCTAGCTCAGGAGATTAACTATCGACTTTAACAATTTCAAAAGAGAGAATATATTTTCTAGAGGAAACCAATCTTTGTGATTCAAGTCATCGCCTTTACGTACGAAACATGTTGTTGGAATGTCGTTCGGAAAATTCTTAGGTGATATTTAGGTCTTATTTCATTGGTTTTGGTTTTATTAATTGGATTGCTTCATATCATCCTCTTTGTTATGTAGGATTGATTGCATCAATTGTTCTTTTGTGGACTATTGTTGATCTTCTATGTTGTAATCTTCCAAATCTATTATAATTCAGATTCAGATGGAAAAAAAAAAGACAACTCAAATTTATCGTTCTCTATTTTTCTCCGGTTTAATGGACTTTTTTATTTTGTCTAATATAGTTATCATTTAAAAAAATATTTATATTTTTTTATAATATTTTTTTAAATATTGACAAGATTTAATCCATAGTCAATTTTCTAAAACTCTAACACTACATTTCATAGGATAAACGTGATGACTGAAATACTCAACAAAAAATAAGAACTGAAGAAAAACAAACAAGAACTTCCAAAGAAATTACAGAGATGATTTTCTGTTTTAGATACTATCAATCATCTTATGTATGAAGAATCTTTAATTATTGAGAAGATTTTATGGGTTTCTAAATGGACTTAAATATTTACATATTTAATCTTAACCAAAGGCCCAATTTATGGAACAATTTCAACACATCTTATATATTAAAGTAGAAGACACTTTCATTTTCGATATGTTATAAACTATATAATAAAATTAACCTAAGATTTATAACTATTTTTAAAATAGGCTTAAAGTAGTTTTGTTACAGATTTTTATATAAAAAATTCAAAATTTATAAAGATTTAATAAGAACTCTAAAAAATAAAAAACATATCAAAAAAATATTTGGTTATTGATTCGGTTATGGTTCAGTTTTGGATTCAATTTCTCCTAGTACATACATTTAAGACTCATTTATGATATTTTATCGGGTTTGGTTTCTCTAATTCAGTATTTTGTTTTTTTTTGATTTAAGACTTATTAGACTATTTTATATTTTTTATATATGGTTTGGTTCAGTATAAATCGAGTTTTGGTTCAGATATTTTTATATAAATTTCAAAATTAAAAACTAAAATAATAGAAAAACTCTAAAAAACTAAAATTTGGTTTTTGATTTGGTTCTAGTTCTGGTTTGGTTTTTGGGTACATAGGTTTAAAATCCATTTATGTATTTTGACGGGTCCGGTTCTTCCAATTCGGATAAACTTTGGTTCGGATTTTGGATCTTTAAAACAATATTTCAAAATATCAACACGGATCTAACAACCTAAATAAACGCGGTTTTTAAAAGTGATCAAATCTCACATTATAATGCGGGTATAATTTTACTAAATTTCAATAAATTAAAACGAAATAGTTTTTTTGTCACATTAGGTCACAACTGACCGGCCCATTAGCCATGTTTATGCATAATGCAGGTGATAAAGCATGATCTATGAATGTACAAGTGTGTCTGCCTCGAATGAACTTACCGTCTACCACTAAATTAAAGGTCACTTGCAACATAACAATTTAAAATATAGTTAACATGGTTTAGGCCATTTAGGCAAGACTTGTATATAGAAGTATAATAAATTCGTTAAGCATATAGCATTGATTTAATCACGGAGAAAAGATATAAAGTATCAACACAAAGAAATTGGGCCTCTAAAGAGTTTAATCAGATTAGAATATATGGGCCGTAGTTTGACACATGGGCTAAGCCCATTTGTCTTCAATAAAAACGAATTTCGACATGTTGGCTTAACACAAATTATAATCTTAACTTTTTCGAGAAATTTTTGGAAACCTAAAATTTTGGTCCACGATAATACCCGAATTGTACATTCACATTTTGTCATCATGAGATTTAAATTATTTTTTGTAATAAATAATTATTATTTTTTTCATATTTTTTTTTTTTTTTTTTTTGTCTACTATTGCACCGAATATGCAAGAGGAGATCAAATGTGGCTCACGTGAAATGTTTTTTTGGTAGGGAATAATTAACACACATGCATCTATTCTTTATTGAAAAATCGGTTTAAGTCACCTCTTTTTTCTGAATCACATAAATTGGGATTCTATTAAAGTTTTGGTGCGAATATTATTTATAAAATAAATAAATAAATAGTTTTTGTCGGAAATCATAATCCATAAATATAATATACTTGGAAATAGGTTTTGGATATATGGAATATATATTCAAATGATTATCAGTTTTAGGCAAATTCAAACTCAACTTTCCTAATTTTTCTTTTTGTAACTTATACTATTTTGTTTTCTTGAATTAGTAACATAGTGTCGAGGACAAATGGCCTAGTGGTAGTGACCACTTTACAAATCCTCAGACACCCGAGTTCGAGTCTTCTCAGGTGCAAGGAAAAAGAAGAAAGGATATCTGTAATTACAACTTAGTTACGAAAAATGCTATGAATAAGTTATAAAAAAAGAAAAATGATTATCTAGCCATAAACGTATATGTTACCTTAATTATAAGTATTAAAATTATAGTTTTCTGATGCTAGCTGATTCTCCAAGATATTAGTAGTAATGATTGGTTCTTCAATTTGGTATGTTCCAGCTCTACAGGAAGACGCATATGCATATGATCATGTGTTCCTATGTATTGTATAAGTTAAAACAAAAATTTCAAAACTTACGAAAATTATTGGAAAAAACCCATTAACATAGAGAAAACAGTCTATGGTAAAAATGTTTAAAAAGATCATTTAAATATAATTTTATTGTCTTTTTTTTTGACATTAGATCGACTAGGTTTAAAGTCTATCTTTAAAACTTTTTTTTAAACTATTATAATACATTAGGTAGGAATCAAATTCTGGTGTCAAGTCATTAGCTGGATCATCTTAACTACTAGACTGAAAGCAATTCGGCAACATAATTTTCGAATTTTACAATAGTAAAACACTAGAATTGACGAAATACATAAATATCCCTAGAAATTAATGCTCAAAATACTATACTTAAATCAGAAATAATTATGAAAAAACTAAAAAAAATTGAAATTACTATCCCAAATCCGCATAAATTAAATCACCACGAGACATACACGAGAAAAAGATAATGAAATATTCTATTGTAAATTAGTGACATGTGATAAGTCAACTGAAAATAACGTTTACTTTAGTGACATGTGATAAGTCAACTGAAAATAGCCGCTCTTGCATATTCAAAGATCGAGTCATACACTTATATTATATAGAAATTTGGTTAATGGACCTTTTAGTTGTAACCTGATAAAAAAAACAAAGTGAGAGACGTCTATCATGCCAACTTTAGAAAAAAGAAAATTATGAATTATATATGGCTCAAATTCTCTTTCTCCATTCGTTTTCTCTTCACGATTGATTGGTCACAAAATAATTATGCTTAAAATAAAGACAAAATAGTTGGGTTTTTTTTAACGAGTAATATTAGATTGACAACAAAGTCTGATTTATAGTCTAAGTTTTTCAAACAAATCACGATGAGATTTGAATCCACCATCTCATATCTAATTAAATTAGAGATAAACCAACTGGATCACTTGATTCTTGTATAAAATATTTGTTTACCTTCTTAAAATTTTTTTTTCTTTTTGGATTTTTTACATTAATGATTTGTGTTTGTCTCTTTTTCTAATGTATCGGATAGAGATAGATCCTCGTGAGTTCATGCATGGTTGATCAATCATCAGGTACTTTCTATATTTATAATTGAACATGTTCTTTTCTTGAATGGGTCATAATTCATTGACCAATTTTTATTTATGCGTTTGCTTAAACATTTCTTTTGACCAATAAAAATGATGAAACTCTTAACATGTTACACGTTTTGAATCGATTTTCAATCTTCATGACAGGACGTAATTTGAATCATATTATTTGCAAGAAATTAACCAAAAAAAAAAAGAAACAAAATCCATATTTGATTTGAATATATGTTTATAAGAGATTCAATACCAATAATTTAAGTTGAAGAATCTCGATATGGTTTACATATAAACATGATCATGATATGATGATCTTTTATGTCTTCGTAATATGAGTTGTATAAAAATCATTTAGCCAATTTAGATCCATTAAATACGCTTATATGAATGCATGTGTCATGTTCAATATGTTTATATACAAGATCAAAGTTTTTGGTTTTGTCAATAATAATTTCCATGGGAAATATATTTCACAAAGTTCAATTTCTAAAAAATAAGAGAACTATTTTTTTTGTCTTTTCCTTTCCTTTATATATGGGAGAAATCGAACTCTGCTGCCTGAAAAAAATTAAAGTGGCTTATGTCACTCGACTACACATCTTCGGTTTTTTCTTTCTTTTTTATAAAGAGAAAACTGTTACAAGTCAACTTATTTCGCAAACATTATTAACAATGTAAAATGTACCACTTGGGATATGTTATATTTGTGTAGATCCCATCACTATTAGAATCATCTCTTGAAATTTTCCCATCAACCTAATCAGATTTTAGTTCCGATCATAGCTGTTATTATCTCGATTTTATATATGACAAAAACGTATTTTGATGTTTGATTTCATTTGTTATTTGCTTGTTATGTGTAGAGTAGACATAAGAATTCGCAAATTCTATTTATTGGTTTACTTTTGACGGTTTCATACACAATTCTATTAGGAGACTCTCAAACTCATTTAACCGAGTAAATTGTGAACATTTATTGAGTTAAAGTAACGAGATTTATCTCAATTCTGTATATTCTTATCTTAACTGGTTTGCCCTAATCGTTTTTAGTTCTACTTGTCTCGTTTATAACTCTATAGTATTTTTGCTTTACCTTTATTCGAGTTTATTGGTTATATATATATATATATATATATATATATATATATATATATTATCTAACTTATTTTGAAACACGTTGACAAGAAAACAAATTATGCAATTGAGATCGGGTCATGAAGTCTCACCTCCCATACCTTGAATTTATAAAAATTTGGGCTCCACAATTGATTGATATCCTTTATTTAATTATATCAATAATTTGACTATTTTAACAAAAAAAATCAATAATTTGATTATATTCACATCTGATTTTTCTTAAGCAACTGTTAATTACATTTCAGCCATCTTAAACATATACGCATTGCGTAGTCAAACTTGCTTAACATTTTCATAATATTATTAACAGATACTACTGTTCGTGATGCAACTCTTTTTCGAAATCTCATCATCATTTATCTAATAATCATAAAATTTTACTAATTAGAACCATAATCTCCTATCTATAACCAAAACTGTTATTTCAAAATACAAAAACAATATCAAATAGAGATTATATGATTTTTTAAAATTGAACACCAGTAAAAAAAAAATAAAGATGAACTTAACCACTTGACTAAATATATATAGTCTAATTTTTTTTTGTCAAATAGTTAAATCGACAAGATATATATAATTCACTGTTAACTCTCAGACCTCTAATAATATCACGTGAGACAAACACAACTACCACGAATTTAATTTGGATTATATCCAGTGTTCTAAAAATTGACCTAGACGGGGCCCTAAGCGCTAGAAAGAGCCAAGACACTAGGCAAACATAGACCGTTCCGATTATAGTAAAATCAGAGAAATTAGACAGGTATAGTAATTAGGCGGTTTTGATGATTATTAGTCGGCGTAAGTGTTTTTTTTAGTTTCTTATTTAAAATTTATTAAAAATTTGAAAATATATATTGTAATTATAAATTTATTCTTAAATAATAGTAAACTATTTGTTATAGAGTCTGAAAGCAAAATATTAATTTTTTATATTTATAACTCACGTAATTTGAGATAATTTTTTATTTTTATCTTATATATCATATAATTTATTTTAAAACTGTCTAAACCGCCTAAAATCGTCTAGGTCCTACCTAGTCTTTCTTGGCGCTAGACAGAAGGTCACTGTCCGGCTAACGCTCAGCGATTTTTTGAATACTGGTTATATCTATTGATTTTTTGGTTTATATATATATATATTAATTTTTTTTGGTTTATATATATATATATATATAATTTTTTTCAGATAACGGGTCCAGAAATTTGCATTTTCAACAACTGGCACTGAATGTATCCCATCCATTTATTTTCATAACCAATTTATAGCTTTAACATCTGATTGAGGATTTCTAGAAATCAAATTTTGTCAAAGGCAAGATTTACATCACATCATCATACATATGTATATATATATTTTTTTGGTATCATCTGTTGTTTTTTTATAACTTCTTGGTTTAACAACTTTGTTTTTAAAGTAAGATGTGTTTGAAACACTTCATTTTCAGACAGTAACCTGAACGAATACTATGAAACCAAACTTCAAGCCATCGTTTCAAACCATTTTTTTTGTTTTTATTTTGATTTATAATTTGAGATTAAAAGGTCTAAATTTTCTAAGCTCTAATTGAGGTTAAATTTTCCGATACAATCTATGTAACGTATTTTTTTCCTTTCAATATATATATATATATTTGTCATGCATGACATGCATATGTATTTTTTTGGTCAATATTAGGATACAATTAACCGGTCTATTAGCCAAGTTCATGCATAATGCAGACGGCGAGATTCGATCCGAGACGTGTATATGCATATATATATATATGTATATATACTAGATGATGTCCCGTGCTATGCACGTGTTAGGTAATATTTGTTTTATTTATGGTTTGATTTGTATGAGTAAATTTATTAATTATTTAATCATATATATATTTGATATATTAAAAATAAATTTATAGTGATCACCAATATTTGTTGTACACGAAATATATTTTTTATTTCTGTTTATTTATGTTTTGATGCATTACAATTTTACATATAAATTTTTTTGACTCGTGTTATTTACGTTTTGACTCATGTTCATTTATGTTTTAGACTCGTTTATAACTTAATTTTTAGATCCGTATTTATCTAGGGTTTTGACCCGTATTTATTTAGATTTTAAGAANGTTATTTACGTTTTGACTCATGTTCATTTATGTTTTAGATTCATTTATAACTTAATTTTTAGACCCTTTTTATTTAGTGTTTTGACCTCATATTTATTTAGGTTTTAAGATCTGTTTAATTTTGCTCTGTTATATNTATTCATTTAAGTTTGTAGATTCATGTATATTTTTGTTTTATTGTATCAATTGACATATATTTTTATTTATTAATATTTTAATCAATTCAGCAAGTCTATACTAATATAAATGANTTTAAACTCGTATTCATTTAAGTTTGTAGATTCATGCATATTTTTGTTTATTATATCAATTTGACACATATTTTTATTTACTAATCAATTCAACAAGTATATACTATTATAAATGTATATATAATCATCTTATTAATATGTATTTGTAGATTAACAAAACTGATNATTAGTTATTTAGTTTTTATAAATGCCCATAGCATTAGTTATTCGTTTTGTTATCATATAATTAAAAAATATATGTATTTATATCTTCTGAATATAAGTGATGTTTTTGTGAAAAATTGATTTATTTCCTGCATAT
>OVBA01004421.1:0-23586 GCA_900406435.1 Lepidium aucheri | reverse complement strand
TATTTATTTGTCAACATTACAAATTTATTTTTTATTTATTCTTCTACTGAAAAAATTTATTTTGATTTGTTCTTCTGGAACAAAATTTATTATATGTCTTCAGGACATTTTAATTTTAATCGTTCTTCCGGAATGTTTTCTAAATGTCTTCTAGACATTTTAATTTATTATTGTTCTTCTGGAACAATTTTTAAGTGTCTTGTAGATATTTAATTTTATTACTGTTCTTCTGGAACAAATTTTAAGCGTCTTCAGGATATTTAATTTATTATTGTTCTTCTGGAACAATTTTTAAGTGTCTGCTGGACATTAAATTTAAATTATATGGGGAACAAGTCACCCACACGGTATATCGGCATTATAACAGCATAAAAGTTAAATTGAAATATGTAGTATATATAAATGAGTGTCAGTTACTTAGTATAACAAAAGTATAAAGATAAAATTAACAAAATTTAAATTTTACCTTTTCTGGTACGGGGCTAATCGTGCTGATAACGTGTTAAAAAGACTTAATATATGTATTATAATAAAGGGAGAAGGAAGAGAAAGAGTGGGTAAGAATGAACTTCGAGTCGAAAAAATATGTGCTACAATTGAATCATAATACATGTATATATACTATATAAAATATATTAAAATATTATAGATATTTTAAGATAAATAAATTACTAGTATATAGGTTACTATTACCTATATTTATAACAAAATCAACAATTTTAAGGCAATGATATTTCTCACAAGGCCTAAAATCATTGTGGTCATGGCAAACACTGATCCAATTAAAACTATATCGCAAATACCGCTAACTCAAGGAAACTAGAGGCCAAAATCGAATTATCCTAAATTCTTTTTTCTTCACTCTGCGTCATCCCAACAGAACCCTCTCTTTCCTCTAGCAGGTTTCGTTCAGTACCTCGAAAATCAAAATCCTCAGTTAAACCCTAACATTTTCCTGAGATTTGCAATCGTTGTTCCTCCGTCTCCAGTCTTTCTAAAGGATCGAGCTTTTAATTCAGATCAAATCCAATATACTAAACTCTTTGCTTTTTTTTTCTTTGGTTACCCAGATCAAATCAGAGATGAGATATCAACAATGGAGATTGCTGCTTCTTCGAAGCTACCATCGGTCTCATCTCGCTTATCCTTCTCCTTGTTCTCAGTTTCAGGTAACCTCTATTTCAACCCGAGCTTTCTCTTCTTGGGTTCACCTAAGTTCTGGGATCGGAACTTTGCAACATAGCGAACAACTTGCTTGCCTAAGATCCCCAGTGACGAGCTCTGCCTCTCTGGTGAAATCAGTGGGTCGAAGCTTCTCGTCCGAGCCTGCGATTGAAGACAAGTCTTGTGCTGAGAATATAGTGATTGATATCTTTAGTAGATTGAGTGGTGAGGATGAGATTAGCAAAGAGTTGGAGTCGAGTGATATTGTCATTAGCCAAGAGTTAGCTCTGAAGGTTTTGAGAAAGCTGGAATCAAATCCTGATGTTGCGAGAACATTTTTCAACTGGATTAAGGAGGCTTCTCCTGGGGAACTTAGCTCGAAAAACTATAACATGATGCTGCGTGTTCTGGGTGGTAATGGATTTGTTGATGAGTTTTGGAATTTGGTTGATGCGATGAAGAAGAAAGGACATGGTTTATCGGCTAACGTTAGAGATAAAGTGGGTGAGAGATTTCAAAAAGATGGGATGGAGAGTGACTTGGCAAGGCTGAGAAAGCTTTTCACATCAGAAAGTATAGATAATTCGGCAGAGAAGGTTTGCGATAGGGTATGTAAGATTGTAATGAAGGAAGAATGGAGTGATGATGTCGAGAAACAGGTGAGGGATCTGAATGTTGAGTTTCAAAGTGATTTAGTGAAGATGATTGTCGAAAGTCTTGATGTTGAACCCCGGAAAGCTTTGTTGTTCTTTCGGTGGGTTGATGAGTCTGGTCTCTTTAAGCATGATGAGAAAACATATAATGCTATTGCTAGGGTAATAGGAAAAGAAAAGTCTCTCGATAGATTTCAGAACGTCGTCGAAGAAATGAGGAATGCTGGTTATGAAGTTGAATTAGAGACTTATGTTAGAGTTTCGACAAAGTTCTGCCAGACTAAACTGATCAAGGAAGCTGTTGACTTGTTCGAGATTGCACTGGCGGGTAGTAGTAGTAGTAACAAACCCACCCCACACTGCTTTTGTTTGTTGCTTAAGAAAATTATCACTGCCAAGAATCTAGATATGGATTTGTTCTCGAGAGCTGTGAAAGCTTATACTAAAAATGGTAATGTTTTGACGGATTCTTTGCTAAAATCTCTCTTAAAGTCCTTAACAAGCGTAGATAGGGTTGCTCAGAGCATCGAGGTGTTGAAAGCAATGAAGAATGAAGGCTACGTTCCAAGTGGTGATCTGCAGAGCATGATCGCATCAGGGCTTAGTCGGAAGGGAAAGAAAGACGAAGGTGATGAATTTGTAGACTTCATGGAAGCATCAGGACGTAATCTGGATGACAAGGCTATGGCATCTCTTGTTGAAGGGTATTGTGATTCTGGGGAACTTGATGAAGCTTTTGTGTGTTTTGAGAAAATGGTTGGAAAAGCGGGAGTATCCTATGCTGATTATGCATTTGAGAAGTTGGTGATTGCTTATTGCAACAAGAATCAGGCAAGACATGCATACAAGCTTTTATGTGCACAAGTAAAGAAAAATCAGCTGAAACCTCGTCATAGCACTTATAAAATCTTGGTGAAGAATTTGTTGATGAAGAAGATTTCAAGAGATGGTGGGTTTGATGAAGCACTGAGTCTTCTACCAATAATGAAAGATCACGGGTTCCCTCCTTTCCTTGACCCTTTCATGAATTACTTCTCAACAACGGGAAAAAGTACAGAAGCTCTTGGTTTTCTGAGGGCTATGACCTCAAAGATCTTTCCGTCTATCTCAGTGGTTCTGTGTGTATTTGAAACTATGCTCAAGTCTGCAAGGTACAGTGAAGCACAGGATTTACTCTCTCTGTCCCCAAACTATATCCGTAACAATGCAGACGTTCTAGAACTCTTCAATTCCATAAAACCTAATGAATCTGCTGTAGAAAAATCTTTGGCTGCCTCTGCTTAGCTCCAGTTTTAGTTTACATTCCTTCAAGTCTTTTGTTTTTGGGCATTTGTTTCATAAATTTATCGCTGTTCCCTTTTGTTTTCTTGTATCACCATGACCAGTTAACCGTATTCATCAATTTGGCGCACTGGCAAAATAATTTCAAGGAAATATGTTCTTTTATTTTTCACTTGCTCATCAGCTTGTGCTTCTTGGTGCCTGTGATTTTGTTGTGTTCTGTATTTTTCCCTGATTCAATGTATCGTCCATTTATCAGATACTTGTGTTTGGCATTGTCAATTGCTGATGCTACCAAATTGCAAGATCTTTGATTGTCTATAAAAGTCTCATTTTCTGTTTAGTTAAGTTGGAAGGTGACAGGTAAATGATATCCAGAAGTCCCAGAAGAAGCTTCATTTATGTTGTAGAGGAGAATTCGCAAAGCCTTATGAAACCATTAATGGGCCTGAGATATTTAGACACCAAAGCAAATTGAACAGAGATGGACTCAAGATTAGTTCCATAGTCCTTGTCTTTTTCTGATAATTGATAGAGAATCAGGACCACAACCGCAACCCTGAGGTCCATTTGGAATTGCATCATGCTTTGTAGTGGTGGTCTTTGTCACGATCTACATCGTTCTATTTTGCTCTATCTTGAGCTGTGCGTAAATGTTTAAAACCTTGCACCGTTTTCATTCTCATTGTCAATAGCATCATCTCTGCATATGTACAGAGAGTGTGGAGTAAAAAGGACGGAACGAGGAGGAACAGATCGGTGAGAGAGTGACATAGCAACATAAAAGGACAAGCATTGATTGATGTTCTTACAAGAAATAAGACAAAAGAGTGAAAGAACGAAAGAGAGAGAGAGATGTATCATCATTTCTCTATGATTAGTTGCTATTTGGCAAAGGGGACCGTTTCAAACCCTTGGATTCATCGACGGGTCTCTGGTTCATAGGCATATTCTTCTTTTTTTCCTTTGGGGTTAGAAGAAAGAGAAACAAAGGTTAAAGGTTCAATTTTTTTAAACGAGGAGACAAAGTTTGCACCATCACTTTCCCGGGAAAAACTAAAAGAAAAAGCAAACAGAAAAGAAAACCAAAAAAATAAAGAAGAGGAAAGAAATTGATTGTGTAAGCACTGAGCACGCTTAGTTACCTGCGTTCTTGGGACCGTTTACGTAAATCTTATTTTTACTATATGTAAAAACCCGATATCAATTTAAGGGGAGTTTTTTTTTTTTCTTTTTTTGTAAACATTGGCCTGATCCATAGCCCTAAATCCCACCCTTAAAATTTCTTTTTTTAAGTTACCATAATGCAGCAGGTAAGAATCGAACCCGGATGCCAAATTATTAGCTGGATTATCCTAACCACCAAATTAAGAGCAACTCGGCAATTTTAGAGGAAATTTAATTACAAAATTTGTGTGCATTCTTTTTTGAGTAATTAGCTCAATATCCTATTTAAAGATAGAAACCTGTTAACTATTCTTATGATAATGTTTATTTAATATCTATCATTGGACCGTTCATAGAAAGACAAAATTACTTTCAGCAAAATTATTAATATTTAATTTACTATCAGATACAATATATTGTACCGTATAAATTATTTATTAGACACTAATACTAAATGTAATATGCATTAATATATTTCTTACACAGTTAGTATCGAGTAACATATTTAGTATCTGATAACTTTTTAAGTATCGGATAACATATTTATTTTCGGATGACATAAAATANTATTAGACACTAATACTAAATGTAATATGCATTAATATATTTCTTACACAGTTAGTATCGAGTAACATATTTAGTATCTGATAACTTTTTAAGTATCGGATAACATATTTATTTTCGGATAACATAAAATATAGTATAGGATAATATATTTATTACCAGGTAATAGATTTATTATCCGATAACATATTTAGTGTTCGATAACAGATTTGTTGTTTTAACCTAGGAAAAAAACATCTCATCCGCTAACATATGCATTAACTAGTAATAAATTTATTATCCACGAACATAGTTACTATCAGATAACATTATCCTCTAACATACTCAGTCTCCGATAACATATTCAGTATCGGGTAATATATTTATTACTGGGTAATATATGTGTTATCTGATAAAAATGTTTAAATTATTATCTGGTAATATATTTATTACCCGATAATATACAATCCCCAAAGAAGACAGAGAAAACGATGAGCTTTGTAATGAAATTTCTCCTACTAATTGATCTCATTTTGTTTGATTTTGAATAGTCGCTTCTTCCTTTGAAATTCTGTTAAATCTCCTCTCAAAATCGTCACCTCTATTCCTAAATAACGCATTCCAAATCCACCGCTTGCTCTTCGACTTCTTCTCATCGTCTCAATTTCCAAATCTTGTTTTTTTAGTCTCGCATTCCAAATCTTGTTTCTTTAGTCTCGATTTCGTAAGAGAAGAAATAACATGAGTAAGAGACAATAGGGATAGAAGAGGAGAAGAAGACAATTATGGAGAAAAGAGTTAGAGAAGTGAGAGTGTGAGAGAGAGGAGAAAGAGAAGAAAGAAAGTGTACATGAAAAAGAAGAGAAGAGAGAACATGAGAGAGAAAGAAGATCTGAAGTTGAAGAAAGGTTAAAAAGGTCCTCAAAACGTGAACAATTGTCTATGATTCATAGCTTTGGCATTAACCTAATTACAATAATTTTTATGTATATTGAATACAATTACTCTTCTTCTTTTTATATAGACAAAATTTGTGTCTATTCAACCGTAAAAAAATTATAACTTCAAAAACGGATGGTATTAACATCAAAATTATATTTCCTTTTTATCTTAAACCTTGGTATAAATTCAAATTTCAGTTATCTCAGAAGACTCAACTTAAACTCTGTCTTATATATACATTTTCTATTTTGTACAAATTGTATATACATTAGATATCGATTTGCAATATCGGTTTAGATGCTCAATTGTATATAAGGCACATTTGTATCTCAATTACAATTAATAAGAATGAGTTTGTTTTACTAAAATAGTATCAGAGCATTACTCACTCTTTGTGTAACAAACTTATGCTTCCATGATTCTCACTGAATTCTAACTAGATTTTTCTTTTCGATCGTTCATCTCTTTGATTTCATTTCAGCTGTGTTCTATCTCTTCGTCTTTATTGTGCAATTTGAACTCAAAACTTTGTTCATCTTCAGAAATTTTGAGTCATTGTTCCATTGATTTCAATGGTGAAGCAAAAAAGAAACTCACATTTTCGTAACAACACTCTGATCTCAATGGAGAAAGCTACTCCTCCGGACCGAAATGATTAAGTTTGATCTCCATAAGCTCATTCTAGTCTAGATTTCAACAATTGCAGTCAAGTTTGTGTCGATCTCTCCGATCACTCGATTCTTTGAAGCATCTAATTCTTCGTACAATACGAGCAACCTTAACATGCCAATAGCTTTGATCGTCCTTCCTTAGTCTTAACTCATGTACTACTTGTTGGGAACAACTATGGAACTTGGCTTACAACTATGATAACTAGTCTGGAAGCTAAAAATATGGGTTTTGTTGATGGATCTCTGCAAATGCTTGCTGATAATAATGTACTCTGTAAGATCGGGAAACATTGTAATAGTATGATTAAGTCATGTCTATTGGACAATGTTACAAAGAAAATCTACACGAGTATACTCTATTTCCCAAATAAAACAGAGATTTTGTAGGATCTATCTACTCGATTTCACAAGTTCAACTTGCCTAGACTCTATAAGTTAAGACAGTATATTCAATCTCTTCGTCTATGAAATTTGGATTACTCTTCATATCACACTCAAACTTAATCCTTATGGGGAGAACTCACTAATCTTCAGGTTCTAGCTTTCATAGTGTTCACTAATCTTCAGGTTCCAGCTCTCACACTAATAAAGTCATTGACTTTCTCATGGGATTGAATGCTAACACAATAAAGAGTCAGATTCTCAAGATGAAACACTTATCTTCACTCTCTGAAGGGTATAATCTCTTAAATACAGATGATAGTCAACATTCTGTTCGAGTTGTTTTGCCATCAGTTACTGATTCTTCTGCAATTCAAGTGAGACAACAGGTGCCAAATACTCAGACAACACAATGCAAGGATCATCCTCTATGTTCTTACAGTGGGAAAATCGGTCATATTATGGATAAATGGTACAAGAAGTATGGTTATCATGTTAGATATCAAACAAAACAAAAGACATAACAAGGAGTTATTGGTGTTGCATGTAATGTTTCTAATACAGTTTCTTCTGAATGTATTCAAACTCCACCATATTGAACATGAGATTTAGCACTAGAACTATCATCTGATCATATTCAACAAGTGGTCGCCTTCCTTAGTACAAATCTTCAAGTTTTTGGTTCTACACCTAAACATGAAGTTTATTCTGTCTCAGTGTCTTATGACCCTTCTTCTTCTACTAAAATTAAAACATGCCCAACACGAGGTACCTTTTATTCCTTTATCCTTTGTTCTTTTACTGGTGTTAGTAGACATTATATATGTTCTGTTGATAGCAACATTGTTGCTATTAATGCTTGGGTTTTTGATACAGGGGCATTTAGTCACATTTCTCATGATAAATCATCTTTCACTTCTTATCGTCCTCTTTATAATACTATTGTTTCTCTTCCTAATGGTAGTTTAGTGGGAATTGTTAGAATAGTAGACATAGCATTGTGTAGTTTTTTCATTCTCAAAGATGTTCACTATATTCCTCAATTCAAATCCGATCTTCTCAGTGTTAGTTTCTTATTGAGTCAATGGGTTATAGGATTTATTTTGACCCTGATTGTTGTATTATTCAGGATCTTAGGCATCAGTAATTGAATAGGCAGATAAGTAGATAATCTTTACTTCTTGGATGTTCAATATGTGTTTTCCTTTTCTGTTAGTGTTTCACTAGCTACTACTTCTTGTACTATTGATATTTGGCATAAGAGGTTAGACCATCCTTCTCATATCAAATTAGATTTTATGTCTACTTTGTTGTCTCTACCTAAGAAGAACACATCTTTGGATCTTTGTCATGTTTGTCACTAGGCATGGGCATTCGGCTACCCGATCAAGTTTGGGTTGGGTCTTTTCGAGTTTTGAGTTTTTGGTTCCAATGATTTATCACTCATTCAAATATATTTAGATTTCAGGTCGGTTTCGGTTCGAGTGAAGATCAGATTCGGGTTTGAGTATTTTTATATAAATTTATATAAAACTTTAAAACTAGTAAATATTTAAAAGAAATAAATCTAAAAGAACCTAAGTTTAACAAAAATATATCGGTACCCATTCGCTTTTGATTTCGTTTTGGTTCAGTTTTGGGTTTATTTTATAGGTACATAAATTTAGAGTCCATTTGGGTAGTTCATTGGGCTTAATTTGAGTTCAGTTTTATTAAGGTCGGTTTCAGTTCAGGTATCAGGTATTATGCCGAAGGTTATTTGTCATCTCTCAAAACAGAAACACCTACCTTTTATTTCTCAAAATAATAAGTGTTCTATTCATTTTGACTTTGTTGATATAAACACATGGGGTCCTTATTCAACTCCCACTCGTGATGGATATAAATTTTCCTTACAATTGTGGATGATTGTAGTAGATCAACTTGAGTTATCTTCTTAAACATAAGTTTGATATCTTAGATATCTTTCCCAATTTTTTTAATATGGTAAAGACGCAATTTAAAACTCGGGTTAAGAGATTAGATCGGACAATGCTCATGGACTCAATTTCACATCTTTGTTTGCATCTAAGGGTATAGTTTACTATCGATCTTGTCCTGAAACACCACAACAAAATTCTATGGTTAAAAGAAAGCATTAGCACATTCTAGACATTGCTAGATATCTTTTTTCAATCTCATCTTCCTCTTTTTTATTGCGGTGAGTGTATATCATCTTCCCGCCTATGTGTTAGATAACAAGAGTCCTTATGAGTTGTTAACTTAGAAGAAACCTGACTATTCTCAATTAAAGATCTTTGGTTATCTTTGTTATGCATCAATATCAAATTATAATAGACTCAAATTTGATCTTAGAACTCGTGCTTGTGTTTCACTGGCTAGCAATCTGGAGTCAAAGGATATCGTCTCTTAGATTTTGAGACAGATGACATTATTGTTTCCAAACATGTTTTGTTTCACGAGTTTCTATTTCATTTTACAAAATCAGGACTGTCACAAGAATCTCAATCCTTTTCCCCGACTTGTAGTCTCCTATGCCATCCGATTTATCTGATGAGGTACCTTATGTTCCTTCCCCATCTATAGATGTCTTGTCTTCTGCAGACACTATAAAAGATGTCCATGAACCTTATGTTCAAACATCACATAGGAGACCCCAAAAGACAGTTTATCTTCAAGACTACTACTGTAATTCAGTAGACTCCTCACCCCTGTATACTTTCTCAATTTCTTTCTTTTGATAAAGTGTCAAAGCTTTATCTTTCTTTCTTGGTTTCCATAGACAAGGAAAAAGAGCCAATACCTACACTGAGGCAAAAAAATTTCTTGTTTGGTGTGGAGCTATGGATGAGGAGATTAGTGCTTTGGACGACTCTCTCACTTGGGAAATATGCAACCTACCTCATGATAAGAAAATCATTGGCTGTAAGTGGGTATATAAGATTTTGATGGAAGCATTGAAAGTTATAAGGCTAGTTGGTTACAAATGGGTATATAAGATCATATATAATTTTGATGGAAGCATTGAAAGTTATAAGGCTAGTTTGGTTGCAAATGGGTATACTCAATATGAATGGATTGATTATATAGACAATTTCTCTTGTTGCTAAGCTCACATCCGTGAAACTTTTACTTGTCATTGCAACCATTTACAATCTGTCTTTTCATTAGTTATTTCCAATGTTTTCCTTAATTGAGAGTTGGATGAAAAGATCTATATGAAATTACCTCCAGGATATGCATCAAGAAAGAGGGACAATTTACCACCTAATACTGTCTGTAAATTAATGAAATCACTTTATGCACTTAAATAAGCATCTAGACTGTGGTTTCTCAAGTTTTTACAACACTCACAGCACTTGATTTCACTCAATCACATTGAAGCCACACTTGTTTCTTCAAGGTTAAATATGATTTGTTTCTATGTGTACTGGTCTATGTTGATGAGCATAGCCAGTAACAATAATGCAGAGCTAGACTTGTTGAAGACACAGTTACATTTACATTTTAAACTGCGTGATCTGGATCCTCTTGAATACTTTCTAGGCTTCAAGATTACTCGATCTTATGCAGGTATTAGTTAAAGGAAGTATGCTCTGGATCTTCTAGATGAGACTAATTTTCAGCAATTTCCTATCCCTAAGGATTCGAGTTGTAAACTTTCAAAAGATTCTGGTTGTGACTTTGTTTATTCTAAGTATTACCCACGGCTCATTGGTCATCTTATGTGCCTTCAAATTACGAGACATGATACTACTTTTGCAGTGAATAAAATTAGTCAATTCTCAGAGGCTCCTCGTATTGCTTATTTGAAGGATGCGCATATGATTCTACATTACATAAAAGGGACCATTGGACATGGGCATTTCTACTCCTCCAGCTCATAATTACATATTTAATTCTTTGTTGATGCTGATTTGGCTTCCTACTTAGATACACACATATCCACTTCTGGTTTTTGTGCTTTTCTTGGTACATCACTTATATCATGGAAATCTAAAAGACAGTAAGTTGTTTCAAAGTCTTCTGCAGAAGCTGAGTATAAGAGTCTCTCAGCTGCTTCTGATGAAATGATTTGGCTCACTCAACTTTTTAAGGATCTATGCATTGCACTCTCCAAGCCGACTATTCTCTTTTGTGACAACACAACTACCAGACATATCACTAACAATCCATTTTTTGTGAGAGAACTAAGCATATAGAGTCGGATTATCATAGTGTTCGCGAGAGATTAGTTGCAGGTTTCTTCAAGCTGCTTCATGTCAAATATGAGCATCAACTAGCCGACCCTTCACTAAACAGTTATGTCTGATTGTCTTTAAGAAGTTGGTTAGCAAGAAGGGTATTCTCAACATCTTCGTCCTATCTTGAGTTTGTTTTACTAAATTGTTACTAAACGCCCGTCAAAAATTAGTATAGGTAGTAAAAAAATTTGATTAACCATTTTAATTGATGAATGACAAAACTATTGAGATTCCGTATGTATTTTTTTTTTATACAAATTTCGACGGTTTTGTATAGTCAATCAAAAATTCTGTCAATTTCAAATGGTTCTTTACAATGATATATATATATATATAATTTTCTCGTTCAATATTATTTACAAGATATATATATATATATATATTGTCAAGCTTACTCAATTAAGAAAATAATGATTTCAAATATGGAAACAGTGTCTACAAAAACATGATCCCTGAAAAGTCTTCTAACATTTACAGGATATTATATGAGTAATAAACCTAATATTCATATATAATATCTCAGCTTGAGAAAAAGACAATCAGCAAAAAGAAAACAAATGGATTGATTGTAGAAAATGTGGTTCAAATTAATTCGTACAATAAAAGAAATGCAATCTAGATTTCTTTTCAATGCAAAAAAATGAAAAGCTCAGTTTGAACTAACGTGATTTGAATTGGTTGGTGTTTAGTCCAAACGTGGTTTACAAAATATAACAAAATAATTACGAACCGCATTTAATTTGTGCTTCAGCAGACATTATCACCATAATTAAAACCAAGTTTACAACTTCTGATAAAGTGTTGATATCACTATATAACCTTACTTTTGAATTGACATCACGTAAAAACCTTCGGTGATACTATTTACATTTATTCGTGCTAATGTCATCGAATACATATATTCTGAAGACTTATACTAATACTGTATTTTCTTTCCAGCAAAAAAATTATCAAAGCTAAGTAATAATGTCACGTTTTAATGTAATAATCATATGGATAAGAAAATGATGGAAAGTTGTTTCGACGATTCATTTTCATGAACCGACAAAGACATAATTATAATCATTACACTCCAATAAACCATGCAAATACAATTATTGACACATTTTATCCAAATCGACCCATAATTAATTTAAACATCTCAGGCTTTCAATGGATTCGTGAAGACAATATGATTATAACTTGTTTGCTATTGTCTACTTCAGTGAATAGTCCACTTTGAATACATGACTTTATCAAAGTGTATTATTCGAAAAAGAAAAGCACTTCCATATACTTTTAAGTTTTAAATGTATCTCTTCATTTTTCGGCATTAGTTTTAATATTTAGTGAAAGAAAACAATCTCGAATCAAGTAAATAAACTGTCTTTGGATGTCAAAAAATAGTTCATTTTCCTCGATTAACAGGAACTTGATGAAAATTAGGTGGAGTTAACAAAAGACAACTACAAAACTCTAAGTCAGAAACAAACAAAGTGTTAAACAATTACTTAATGTATCGTATTAAATATTGCCAAGCTTATATACAATTTAGTAACTCTAAATGAAAGAGATAGTTTGAATCTTCATAAACAAATTAGATCACTTGAAACCCCCCCCCCAACACACATATATATATAACTACTTTTTTATGTCAACAATTAAATTAATGATTTATTATGTTCTTGCATGAAATTTTTTTTTGTCAACATTGGACCAAAACTGGTTAGTCCATTAACCATATTTCTATATAATGTAGACAGTAGGACTTAATCCCTGAATGTACAAGTGCACCTACCTATAGTGAACTTACCACCTACCACTAAACTAAATATCACCTGCTCATGGAAGTTATTTCAAACAACTATAAATAATAACACATGTATAATTTTACAATCAAACAAATGTTCATCATATTAATACAAGTTAGAAATTTAGATTACTATCAATGTCACAACGACATTGTATTATTGGTATATACTAGGTGAGACCCGCCTTTCGGGCGAAATTTGTATTGTGATTAGAGCACATGTGATTAGCCTTTGAAATTTTGTCCAGACCCGTAGACCTGTATCAAACCTAAGTGAAAAAATGGGTATGGGTCTGGGTGTGGTTCTAAGTAATTACTCTATTGAGTCCTATTGTTACTACTTATTGAGTTTCATTTGGGTCAGGTAAAACTCGAAATCCAATGAGTACCCGAATAGAACCAAAGATAAGAAATTTGATTTTTAGAGCAGCAGGTGCAACACATTGCCTCTTTTAATCTCTATTTGTTTGAGCGGTCATATGTAGATGTGTTTTAGGATCAAAAAGTACCTCCTACAAATTTTGGGTTGATATTAGCGGCCAAAATGACTGCAAGTTCAACTTCGGCGCTTTCAACTTTTTGTTAAGAATGGATGCGTGAGTCTCAAAAGAACTTAGAGTTACCTCGACACCGCTACGTTGGCAGTAGTAGGTTAAAATTATATAATTAATATATATATATATATATATATGGCGTAAGTGCAAATAATCGTTGTGCATTACCTTGGAAGACATATCTGAGTCATGGTTCGCTGTAGGATATTTGTTTGGTCGTTAATAATTGCTTTTATCTTCTTAACTTCTCCTATAATGTCTTGTTCAAACAATGGACTGGGGTTACATATAGGTTTCTTTATTAATAAAATTTATTGTTGAGATATTATATTACACACTCAAACATCCGCTTAAAAAGAAGAAGACGTATCAGACATGAGAAATGATTAGAAGGACATGTACTCAAATGTAATATCTATTGTTAAATCTAAATATAGAGTAGGTATATTATTAATTTAATTTCACAAGCATACCAGGTAATTCGGTGTTTGTGTTTGATACGGCAATTAATTCTTCGTAGGTATGGAACCTGAACATCTCTTTGGGAATTGAACATACAGTATTATTTACTTCGGCAAAGGTGGTGAGGTCGTTGAAGCGGATTGATATTTTGAATTACACAGTTTGAATTTAAGATTACTTTGGAAATTGTCTAACCCACTAATAGAGTAAAGTGCTCCTTCTTTCAAAAGATCTTTAAATAGATGAAGGCAGTGGACATGAATAGATCCTTGCATGACCATAGACTGCAAGATTTGGATTTAATATTAGACAATACATGTTGTATTTGAGTAGTTGATTTACCTTTATATATATATAGAAGTGTTTATACATTTTCATCAAAGAGCAACATGTCTACCCCCATGATCTCTCCACCTTTTTGACATTACGGACTTCCCAAAAATTCAAAATTCTTGCAATCGCATGTTGTGAAGTAAGACCAGCTTTCAATTCTGAGAAGGAGATGTGAGAACTTTCCATCTTCTTTAATTTGGTGGTAATTTGAGAGAGTTATATTGTAATGAGTAACTATGATTATTTGCAATTATCTAATGATCTATTTATAAGTGAGGAGAAGTGTGAGGTTACATTTGTTGAGAATTAATACATTGTAGTGGGGAGTTAAGGCAATGTAGTGGAGGTGGAGAGTAAAGATAATGTAATGGAGAGTTAATAGTAGTAATTTATGTGTGCTTTGAATAGGTGAAAGGTTAATCTCTTGTATGAGAATATGAGGAGCCAAAAGTGGTGGAAGAGATAAATTTGTAAGAGTATGATTGAAAAAAAATAGTTACATGATTGAGAATTATATTTGAACACTCTCGAATACGATTTGATTATGTATGTTGTTCAATTTTGTTGTTTGATCTGCATGTATCTTAATTTCAGTATAATAATGCACTTTCTATGAGTTGCAGTATATATGAGTTTATCTATTAGTTTTTATTTATAAAATGTGTTCATTTCTTTATTATGCAAGTACAGATACAGATTGAATTTATGTAGATTGTAGTCATCGAAATAGTACTGTAATATCGTTGTCAAAAATATGCTTTATAGATTTGTTATTTTTAATTTGTGTTTTTTAATTTGAAATTAGAGGTGCTGGGGTGGCATTCTAAGAAGAGAGGAGGATTGTACTTTATATATGTAGAGTTTTATTATGGTTTAAATTAAGAAGTATTGAGTATATAATTTGTTTACAATTATTGTTTTAAATTTAGAGATACAAAATGTATTATGTTTTTAATTATGGTTTAAAATTAAGAGGTTTAAAATGTGAACTGATGATGTGGATGATGATGTGGCTTCATGAGAAGAGAGGATGATTCTACTTTATATATATAGATTACTACTCAATACTAGTTTCTTGTTCTATTCATTATAATCTACTATTTTGTCATATAGTAGTTCTTTCAAGAATTATGATATTTTCTTTGTAAAAACACACATAATTCCACAAAAAAATCATAAAACAAGTAATAAATTATTATTCAATACATTATTTTATGTTTTTTCCTATAAAATGATGGATGATACATTCTCTTTTTACAGAGTTACTCTCGATGAGCTTTATGAAGAAAAATCACGCGGTTCAACCATAATTTGTTGGAATAAGCTTAAAGTCGATTACTTGCTGAGTAAATTAGGTCATTAGATTACATAATATTGAGATATTTTAGGAGTTATCTAAAGTATACATTTTCCTAAGTGTAACAGGAACTTATCTAATCTATATAAGGAGATGCATATGTTGTGGCATAACTTGTGAGATTAAGATTGAGAGTTTAGGTTTTGCATTGAGTTTTCTAAGCTAATAAAGAGAGTCATTCTTTATACTTCTTTTATTTCACATATTCGAACCTTTGAATTCTACAATTGGTATCAGAGCCAGAGTTCTAAGGAGAAATTGATTAAAGAGCATATCGTAATTGTGAGCTAAGGTGGTCGTGATCTTGAGCTAGGGAGGTCGTGATCGTGAACTAGGGTGTTGTAAAAATTGATTTTCAATGGAAGATAATCACAAATTGTGTCTATTGAGAGATCTAAAGGTGGAGGTGGCTCTTCCTTGATAGTATGCCCGATGTTAAACACAACAAACTATACCATTAAGGCCATGAGGAATGAAAGTGTGTCTCAATGTACATGAAGTGTGGGAGGTAACTGAGACAGAGATCAATGACAAGAGAAAGAATAACATGGCGATGGTACTCTTGTTCCAATCTATACCGGAGGATCTTATTCTACAAGTTGGTGAGTTAGGATTGGCAAAGAAGGTGTGGGAGGCCATAAAAACGAGAAATCTCAGAGCTAAACGTGTTAAGGAAGCAAGATTACAAACCTTGATGTCCGAATTTGACCGTCTTAAGATGAAAGAAACCGAATCTATAGATGACTTTGTGGCTAAGTTATTGGCAATTTCATCAAAATCTTCTTCCCTATGAATAAAAATCGAAGAGACAAAGTTGGTGAAGAAGTTTCTTAAGTGCATTCCAGGGAAGAAATTCATCTACATGGTGGCATCTCTTGAGTAACTCTTGGATCTCAAAACAACAAGCTTTGAGGATGTCGTAGGTCGTCTAAAAGCCTATGAAAAAAGAATTCTCAAAGAAGAAGAAGAATATCAAGAAGAACAAAAACAGTTGATGTATTTGGAATCACAAAATCAAACAAGGGATTCTAGTGAAGAATTAAGAAGAAGAGAAAGAGGAGGACGTGGCTGTGGAAGGGGACAAGGTCGAGGTAATGGAAACTTTGATTCGTACAAAGTAATTTGCTACCCATGTGATAAATATGGACACTTCGCTTCTAAATGTCTGGATCGATTACTTAAGCTACAAGAAGCAGAAGAGGGATGTTTTTTTCTACATGAGATAGTGTTTCTCAACGAAGAAAATTGTGTACCAAGTAATTTTGAAACAAATAAGGAGGAAAAAACACTTGGTATCTTGACAATGGTGCTAGCAGTCACATGACCGCAGATAGGAGGTATTTTTCAAGACTAGATGAACTCATCACCGGAAAAGTGAGGTTTGGTGATGATTCTAGTATAAACATCAAAGGGAAAGGATTGATATCCTTTATTGATGGAAACAATGATCAAAAGGAGATGAAAGATGTGTATTACATCCCGGACCTAAAGAGCAACATCATTGGCCTTGGACAAGCAACAAAGGAAAGTTGTGACATAAGATTAAAGAATTTGCTTATGTATCACCACAAAGGAAAATTGATTGTCCAAGCTAAAAGGGCAAAGAATCGATTATACAAGGTAAAGATGGATGTGAAGGATATAACACACCTTCATATTTCTCAGCCTAGTGAATCTAGTCGATGGCACACAAGATTAGGGCATATAAAACTCAAGACAATGAAGAATATGATCAAAGGATAATGTGTTAAAGGTTTACCAAAGATGAGCATCGAAAAAGAAGTATGTAGATCATTCTTACTTGGGAAAGAAGTCCACAAAATTCTCCCATAAGCAACCAATTTTTGAGCAACAAAGAATCTTGAGTATTATATTTGTGCTCATTGATAATCAAAGTAGGTACTTGTGGACGATTTTATTGAAGGAGAAAAGAGAAGCATTCAATAAAGTCAAGCAATTCAAGGAAAAAATACCATATGAGATGTTGAGACAAAAAATTCCTAATATTGGACATGTTCGAGTGTATTAGCTATGCAAAAAACAAGATACCATATCCGAGGAAGTTAGATGATAGATCAAGAATGCTTGTTCATCTTGGAAATGAGCCGGGATCAAAAGCATATCGACTACTTGATCCTCCCACTCGAAAATTAGTGGTAAGTAGAGATGTTGTGTTTGATGAGACAAAGGGATGGAATTGGAACAACATCATAAACTTGGATTTGCAAGAAGAGCAAGGTTTTCACTTTGAGCTTGGACCCTACGAAAATCAAGAAGAAACAACAACTAGAAACAAGAAGAATGAAGATAGCTTCATCCGAAAGCAATGAAACTTGTGTTGCAAGTAACAACCAAGAAGTCACAAACGACTCGGAAAATCTTGATGAAAATAATTCCAATGTCGAAGAGGATATTGGAGAATCTAATTCTAGTTTAAGGAGATCAACAAGACAAAGCTCAAAGCCGAAACATCTAAATGATTATGTTTTGCTTGCAAAAAAAGGAAGGAGCAAGGTTTTTATTGTGCTTAGATGATTAACCAAGAAATCTCGGAGAAGGAAAAGAGCTAAAAGTATGGATAATTTCTTGTGGAGAAGAGATTGGTTCAACTATCGAAAATGAGACTTGGGATCTTGAGGATCTACCAACCGATTGGACTCAAGTGGGTATTCAAATCAAACAAAATTTGGGGGTGGGGGGAGCATTAACAAGTATAAAGCTAGACTTGTTGCTAAAGGATATGTGCAAAAACATGGAAGAGACTATATTGGAGTAAAAGACATATATGAGATCGACATTAAGCTTAAAGGAGAGAATGTTAGAATAAGCTTAAAGTCAATTATTTGCTGAGCAAGTTAGGTCATTAGATTAGATAAGATTGAGATATTTTAGGAGTTATCTAAATTATAATTTTTCCTAAGTGTAATAGGAACTTATCTAATCTATATAAGGAGATGCCTATGTTGTGGCATAACTTGTGAGATTAAGATAAAAGTTTAGGTTTTGCATTGAGTTTCCTAAGCTAATAAAGAGAGTTATTCTTTATACTTCTTTGATTTCACATATTCGAAATCTTTGAATTCTACATAATAATCGTCAAATACACAATCCTATTGGTTTAAAAGCATTACTTCAATCTTTTTACTTTAATAAAATGGATTTTATTTCAACGTTTCTATTAATGGATAAGGCATATTTTTTACCTCATTAATAGAAGATGTCATAAAAATTCATGCAATTCATTCAATTTTAAATAACTGGGTCAACATGATTGAAAATATTGTATATATTGTCCCAATGTAACACTATCGTTAACGATCCATAATGGATAGAATTTTCTTCTAAGGAGTATGTGCAAGCAATCCAACTTTGTATGGATATATGAAATGCTATAACAATACTACTAAAACAAGAAGCAATAAACTCTTTGAGAAGATTGATTTATACTGTTACACCAACATCAAATGTGTAATATATCAAGAAAATTGTATTAGTGAACACATATTGCTAGAATTTCCATGAAATCACTTATTTGATATTACATGTTTCATAAAGTGGTTTGAGAAAAGTAATAAATGTCTTTGTTGTTGGTATGAGTAGCCTCATTTGTATGAAAAAATTGTGTGTACTTTCATTTTTTTTTTGTCTAACTTTCATATGTTTTAAACTCAATTATGTAACACAAATCCAATACATATATATCTTATATATTAAAAAGAGAGAATCTTTCATTTTGGACATGTTATAAACTATAGGATAAGATTAACCTAAGTTCATAACTACTTCTTAAAAATAGGATAAGATAGTATTGTTATAGATTTTTATATAAAAAATCAAATTTAATAGAATTTTTTCAAAAAAACTAAAATTTAATGAAAAAGCATTTCAATTACAAATTCGGTTATTGATTCGATTATGGTTCGAGTTTGGATGAGATTCTGGTATTTTGTCGGGTTCGGTTCATCTGATTCAGTATTTTGGTTATTTTAGTTTAAGACATATATTACGACATTTTATTTTTTGAATATAGTTTGGTATGATATAGATTGAGTTTGGGTCCGAGTATTTTTAAATAAAAATTCAAAACTTTAAAGATTTAATTGAAAACTCTAAAATTTGGTTCTTGATTGGTTCCATTTGGGTTCAGTTTTTAAAAAAATATATATATATAGGCTTAAGACTTATGAAGTTTTTTGTCGAGTTTGGTTCGGATTAAACTCTTCTAATTTGGGTTGATTTTGGTTCGAATTTTGGGTCAATAGAACATCATTTCAAAAACATATTCAAAATATCAACACAGATCTAAAAACCAAATGAACATGGGTTAAAAAAACAATCAAATCTCACGCTATAGCGTGGATTGAATCCTAGTATACATATATATATATGTGCGTGTTAATTTTAGTTATTGTAAATTACTATTTTATTATTATTATATAATTTTAATAAGTTACTAAAAAATTTATAGTTATGTATATTTGTTTAAATATTATGAGTAATGAATTTACAACATCTTAAATTAGCCTGCAAAAATAGGAAAGATTCAGATTACTACTCAGGAGTGGGGTGGTGTTGTTTTATAGATTCTATTGGTGGAGCAAATATAGGGGCTCAAGGCATGTTCTGGTATCTTTCGCCCTTCCATTAGAAATTGGAAGCCGTCATGTGGGCCATATAACCTTTTATGGTTTTCAAAATTTCAATGCATCATAGAATGTGCGGAGATCTTGAAGATGGTGCCAGACCCCAAAGACTAGCCAACTTATTTCAAGTACCTAAAAGAGTATGCTATACTGCAAAGCCTCTTCACCAACTTCTCGCTTCATCAAATCCCAAGAACTCTCAACAGGAAAACAGATTTGTTAGCTAGGAGTATTCGTTGTTTATCCAGAAATTGTTCTTTTTTTGCAACATAACTCACTAGATTAAAGCAAATAGGTGAGCCAATGTTAAGGTACAAAATCCACAAAATACTGATTTCTGGATAGCCCTCTAACACGGCGTGCCAAAAAATCAGCTTTGTGATTCAATGATCTAGGGTCAAAGACAGTGAAAAGAAAATAAAAACACTCTAGAGCCGAGCAAAATCCTCTAATTTATGGAGTAAAAGCTGGCCAGCCTCCAAAATCAGCAACCATCTTTAGACATTCGCACAATCCACCACAAACTCAACTTCAGAGAAAGTGAGGGAGATAGTGCAGCGCAGCAACGGACAAGGACTTCTCCTGAGCGGATATGGGGGTGTTTGATGAGATCTCTTTGGTTGGATTGTCTTTAGGGGTCAGATCTAGAATTTTAGGAGGAGATCATGGTGGTTGATGGCGGTAATAATAGAGATCTCCAGTGATATCTAGGCATGGTGATGGTGGAAGTGGATGGGTCTAGGGTTCTCAGAAGGGTTCCCTACGGTGGTGGTAGCGTAGAAAGAGGATATTTGGAAAAATCCAGGATAGATAAGCTTAACCTTGGCAAATTTAATTAGCCAAGTGACCGTAAACCGAGCTGCAGAACTCCAAGTTCACGCAGGCTCAGGCTTCGAACTTGCAGGAGCTAGACTTAACAACAACTAGGGTTTGAGGTAAACCCACACGTTAGACACAAAGACGGCTAGGGTTTTATTTTCTTTTCTTTCAGATTTTATTAATGATCAAAACAACAATTATATAGGGAATCCGTTAGGATACTCTAATTACAAGGTGGGCCAAATAAATCAAAAAATAAAAATAAAAGCTTTTTAGAATCGGACTTCCTTTCTCTTAACGGGTCAATCGAAATTGAGACTTAGAAAGAAAAAGTGGTCATTCAACTTTTGGGCCTACAAATAAAGAACCATAATAGAACCCAAAAAACCAAAGAGAATAAAGAATATGCTCATCAGAGAGTGATGCATGCATGTTTGGTTAGTAAACCATGGTGCTACGCTTCAATCTCGGAGTGAAAAGGAGACAAAATTCACCGAGTTTTATATAAAAAATATTGAAGAAACACCTTTTTATATTAATTATAATAACAAAACAACATTTTACTATTGCTAACCATAATTTAACGGTAAACCATATATATACAAATTGTTAGTTTTCTTTGTTTCAAAAATCAGATATTTTATTTTTGTTTATCTCGTTATTTGTGTCTTTTAATAATATTTAAGATTTTTTGTCAATCATTTAAAATTTAATTAAATTTGGTACAATTACCAATAAAAACAAAGCGAATTAGGGAATCGGCTATAGTATATTCTGATCGAGAAAACAAACTTTTATTTTCTAAACCATAATTAACAACAAATTATATATGTTAAACCACAATTTAATCGATACATGTACAAATTTTATTTTTAAATTAAAATTAGTATCACAATTAAAAATATAATATGAAAATATACTTCTTATGACTTTGTAATTAAAATATAACACCACAATTAAGAAAAAAATTTAAACATATATCTGAATTTAAAAAATTAAAACAAATATATCTAATAATTGATGAATTTATAGATATGTAATAATTTAAATCTAAATTCATAGACAACAAAGAAAATAAAAAGTTAATAAAATTTATTTTAATTTAGGAATTAAAGAAGATATAGTGGATTTTGCATTAAACTCATTTAATTTATAAAAAACTAAATAAAAAACTATCAAAATCAAATTCTCTTAAAAATTGTTATAAATTGGATATCAAATTAAATTTATTAAATGTATATAGACTAACTACAAATATAGTGACAGTGGTTATCTTAATATTAACATGAGCGTTACATATAGTAAAGATGAAAATTGCTAATAAGTCAAAATTCTTATTTATAATGGTTAAATATTGTAATATGTTTAAACGTATTTTATTTAGCATCATATTTTTTGTTTAGTCAGATGTTAATGATGTCTCTTCATAATCCATAATACAATATGTGTAAGAAAATAGTTACATACTTAATAAAAACATAATTGAATTATCCTAATTAATGACAAATTATATCAACTAAATAGTCTTCAACCAAAAAAAATTATATTATCTTTAATCAATAAATTGTGACTTCTCTGTCTTCTTTCTTCTTTTAAATAGATCATTTGGTAGTTCAAACTTAGCATTATCACCAACAAAAATTTTACCTTCTCAAATTTTTGCCAAATGTATATGGAACTTATCGTTCCTCTTTGTGCGATTGAAAGTTAGACGAAACTCTCAACATGTAATTACAAAAGTTTTGCAATTTTGGGAAGCTCATGATGTCAAAAAAATGGAGAGCTTATAACATAGGCGTCAAGATGTTGGTTCTTGATGAAAATATATATGTTCAATAGTTTATAAATTTATATATACTTTTTTCCATTTTTGCATTCATATCCCACACGAAAGACGGGTCGCTAACTAGTCATGTAATAAAATAAAATATCATCATAACCCTCACTATTGAAGTTGAGGTAGACAGTTAAGGTTCGTCAACTTAGGTTTGATTAGTGTATCTTATAGTGGGGCGTATTTGAACAAAAATGACAATCCGCAAAATTATCACCAATCATGCAAAAGTGATGCTTTATTTTTTTTATAAATCAAAACCGTAATTTTTTTTTCTCTGAACAAAATACAAAAACACCTTTAAAACCGCTTTTGCATGTGCATGTGAACGGATTTTGAATTACACTTTTCCTTTTAGTGCAATAATATTCATCTGACTACATATTTATGTTTATATATATTACAAATACATATTACGTGAATGCATGTGTTATTTGGTAATTACAATACANAGCTTTTATCGATCTTATTAATAACTAGATGATGTCCCGTGCTATGCACGGGTTAGGTAATATTTGTTTGTTTTATTTATTTATTTATGGTTTGATTTATAAATGTAAATTTATTAATTACTTAATTATATATATATTAAAAATAATTTTTAGTGATCACCGGTGTTTCTTGTACACGACATATATTTTTTATTTCTGTTTACTTAAGTTTTGATGCATTAAAATTTTACATATAAACTTTTTTTTACTCGTGTCATTTACGTTTTGACTCATGTTCATTTATGTTTTAGACTCATT
>OVBA01004420.1:0-23592 GCA_900406435.1 Lepidium aucheri | reverse complement strand
TTTTTTTTTCCGTAAACTTTTTTTTTCGAAATTCCATTAAAAAAAATATTTGGCGGGAAAAACTTTTTTTTTGCGGGAAAAGTTTGTAACAATTCTATTGAGGGTATTTTAGTCATTTTTGTATTAATGAGGGCCATTTTTGAAAAAATAAATGTCAAAAGGCATTTTTGAAAAGGGGTACACTAAAAAGGGCATTTCTCAAAATTTCCCAAAAAATAATAATAACATAAAATTTAATATTTTTGATATAAAAATAAATATATAGATTACAATTATAGTTTTAAATAATATTTTAATATTACAAATGATTATTTTCTAAACATAAATGAATGATTTTTTTTCTTAAATCGTAATGTGAATCATAAACTTTTTATTAAATTATAATTCTGCGTAAAATATAAAAATAAATAGGGAGAACTACAAAAATGCTTCTCAAAGGAGGACATTTTCATCACTGCCCTCATTTTTTGGATATTTTTAAAAAATACCCCTCATTATGGAAAAATGACAAAAATACTCTTATATTATTATTTAAATATATTTTCACAAACTTTTTTTCCGCCAAAAATCATTTCCCTGCCAAAAAAACATTTTCCCCGCCAAAATCTTCTTTTTCCCGCCAAAAAATATTTTTTCCTGCCAAAATTTTTTTTTCCTCGCCCAAAAAGTTTTCCCGCCAAAATGTTTTTCGCTTCACGAAAATTTTTTTCCGCCAAAAAGATTTATAATGGTGTTTATAAAATTTTTTTATACGAGAACTTATAAAATTTATAAGGCTTTATAAGAGAGCTTATAAAATTTATAAGGTTTTATAAGAGACCTTATAAAATTTATAAGGCTTTATGATAGAGCTTATATAATTTATAAGGTTTTATAAGATAACTTATAAAATTTATAAGGTGGTTATAAAAAATTTATAAGGTGTTTATAAAATTTAATAAGGTATTTACAAAAATTTATAAGAGAGTTTATAAAAATTTATAAAGCTTTATAAGAGACCATATAAAATCTATAAGGTTTTATAATAGAGCTTATATAATTTATAAGGCTTTATAATAGAGTTTAAAAAATTCATAACGTGTTTATAAAAATTTTATAACTTGTTTATCAAAATTTATAAGGCTTTATAAGAGAGCGTATAAAATTTATAAGGTGTTTATAAAAATCTTGTAAAGATTTATAAGCGTACTTATAAAAAAAATTTGGCGAAAAAATTTATTTTTTGGTGGGAATTTTTTTTCCCGTAACTTTTCTTTTCGAAATTCTATTAAAAAAAAATTTTGACGGGAATTTTTTTTGGCGGGAAAAATTTGTAGCAATTCCATTGAGGGTATTTTAGTCATATTTGTATTAATGAGAAGCATTTTTGAAAAGATAAATGTTAAGGGGCATTTTTGAAAAGAGGTACACTAAAAAAAGCATTTTTCAAAATTTCTCAAATAAATAATGGTTTATATTTATAAACAATAGTCGTTTTTCAAATGACCATAAATATCTCTGTTTGGAAATGAACTTTTTAAACGATCTAAATAAATCCAAACGACAGTTTCAAACGACCTTTAAAAAAAGTTGTTTGCAAGAAATCATTTCAAACAAAATGCTGATTGGTAGCAAAATAAACTAATAGTTTAGAACAATCAATCAAACCAATTATATATCGTTCCAACTTCTAAAATGATAAATCTTATAACAAATAATTGAAGTTAACATTTTTGTATTGTGAACTTAGAGTATCTCCAACAAGGAGAAATCTAAAATGAGTATCTTAACAACTCAATAATAATACTTTAATCAAAAGTTTATACACAATTAAATTTTAATATTTTAAATAAAAATTATACCAATTAGAATGTGGGTCGTTCCGAACAAATCAAGGGCCGCGTATTTCTAAAATAAAAAGACCCTATAGTATATAATTTCAGAAGTTAAATATATGCAAGACATTTTTATTTATAAAAAATATTAAAATAAAGAAACTCCTATATATAAAAATATCAATATTTAACTAAATTGTATAGTTCTTTTAGCACATGTTGAAGCAAACTCGTCAATTATTTTTTCAACGTTTAATTCTTCTAAAAAATCACTTTCGATTACCATTAGAGCTAAATCGTTTTGTCTTTCTTGTGACATAGTTGACCGTAAATATGACTTCAACAACTTTAATTTTGAAAAACTCTTTTCTGCAGAAGCAACAGTTACAAGAATAGTTAGCAAAATTCTATATGCAATAGTCATATTTGGAAAACAATTATATCTCTTCAAAATTCTCTAACACATCAATTGCCCCTATATTATCTTGTGGTAAAAACTCTTTAAATAGTTTCAATTCAATAAAAAGTTCATAACCATTTATGTCTAACAACTCATCTTTTTTAAAGCATTTTCAAGATGAGTACAATGCAATTTTATACTTGAATCATCTAATGATTTTAATTTAGCAGAATTACATAAAAACCCAAAAATATTATCATATATTTCATATTGCTCAAACCTTTTACTTAATGAAACTATAGCTTGATCTATGATATAAATAAAATACTCAATTCTAAAAGCATCTTCGGCAGATAAAAGAGGTTCAACATTACCAATCTCATCATGTTGTCTTTTTCTACGAAGTTTACGTTTTTCAGTNCTCATCATGTTGTCTTTTTTTACGAATTTTACGTTTTTCAAGAAAAACATGGTCAATATCAATTTCAGTAGCAATTTCTTTAGCTACAATCAAAGCATTAGCAAATCCAGTTTCTCTATAATTTTTGAAAAAAGAAACTAAGTTTTTTACCTCTTCCATGACAGCATCAATTAACATGTCTTTTGATTGCAATATTGTACTAATTAAATTTACAACATGTAATATATCAAACCAAATAACTACGGCTAATAAAAATTCAAAATTTCCAAGTTCATGCATTGCCAAAGATTTAGCTTCACTTTGTATCATAGGATCATTATCAGTTTTAGCTACTTGAAATAAAGCTTTTCTTATATCAGAAATTTGAAATCTTACAGCTTTGATGCTTTCCAAACGACTTTCCCAACGTGTCGTTGATAAAGATTTTAAAGTTAAACCTTTAACATTTTCTTTTAAGATATCCCACCTCTTTGTAGATTTTGAAATAAAGTATATAAGCGTTGTATTACTCCAAAAAAATCTCTTACCTTGGCAGAAGAATTTCCAATGTCGTATAAGAGCAAATTGAGACTATGACAACCACATGGAAAATAAAAAGCTCTACGGTTCAAATCCAAAAGTTTTTTTTTGAACACCTTGATGTTTACCTTTCATATTTGCTCCATTATCATATCCTTGACCTCGCACATTATCAATATCAAAATCTAAGGAAATTAGCACATTTTGTAAAACTTCAAAAGTCTATGGCCGGTTGTATCATTAACTTTTAAAAATTCAATAAAAAATAATTATATTTTAAAAGAATCTGATAAAATATCTACACACCTAATAATTAAAGACATTTGTTCTTGGTGGCTAACATGAGGAGTGCAATCTAATATCACAGAAAAATATTTTGCTTCCTTTATCTTTGTAATTATTTTAGACTTAATTTGAAAAAAAAAATTAACTCATTTTGAATCTTGTGGCTAAGATAATGTTGATGAATAAGACCATTATTAATACATTTCTTTTATTATTGGATCAATTTCAGTTAATATTTCTATTAATCCCAAAAAATTACCATTATTATTTTGGTATAATTTTCCATTTTTTTCCCTAAATGCTAAAGTATGCTTTGCAAGATATTTTACAATAACAATAATTCTAAATAATACTTTTTTCCAATATTCTTTTTCTTTCATAAGTTGTTCTTGAGAGATTTTATCAATAGTTTTATTTTGTTCAAATCTATGTTGCAACTCAATCCAAGCAGCCATATTGCATATATGATCTCTACTTTGTTCATATTAATATAGTCTTTCACTAAGATGCATCAAATCTACAAAACCTTCATTCACTAATTGACCATTTTTTCAAACCTTTCTTAAAAATCTTACAACAAAAACAAAAAACTTTATTAAGCCAATTTCTATCACATTTGATAATTTTTTGTGTAAGAAGATGAACAAAACCTCTTACCAAGTTTGTTCTTAGGACCTTTTATAATAGATAAATCTCGTCTAGTACCGGCTTTTGCTAAAATATCTATAGAATTTTGATCAAGAGCATCCCAATTTCTAGGATCATATATATCAAGTAAAACATTATCATTTTTATTTTGTTCATTTTCATTATCGTTGATCTTATTTTCAGTTCTGATATCTTTTTTTTATTATCATTTATTTTACCATCATGACAAATTATCTCTTCATCACTTCGAAAATCTTTAATCAAAAATTTATCAAGTGCTCCTTTTTGAGTATTTATAAATTTTTATGTTTTTTCTTTTTCTTTTCGTTTTTCATAACCTGATTTTTGTTTCATGATTATCTACCTAGTTAATTATTAAATAGAGTAAAGCAAATAACAATCGAACCTGGAAAAAGAGACGATGGAGCTCTATAATTTGAAGCTGCTCCAAATATGGATGATTTACCTTTAAAATAAAATGGTCAATAAAGTATTAGTAAATTTGTAAATATGATACTACAAATACATAAAACTAGTATAAAACATAGTAAATTTTCATACCTTTTTCTAAGATCATTAAAACTTGGAACTCACAATATAACTAATATTCTTTAAGCAAAGTGGATAAAAACTATGATAATTGCATAAACTATTTGTTTGTTTTAACAAGAAGAGAGAGTGATTTTTTTGTTGTTGTAAAAAGCAGATGTTAAAATCTTGTAGATATAATTGCTATATATAGAGTGATTAAAAATTATTCTCTAAAATCATTTAACGTTTACCAAATTTTGTGGTCTATTTTTAAATTAATTAAATTATTATTGATTAATAAAAACCATCTAACGTTCATTTGTAGTGAATTACATTGACCACATCTAATACTAATTGTTGGAAATAAATTGACCAACTCTAAACCAATAATATGGTATTAAATTAGTTTTATTAATATCAATTATTGTAAATAAAGAATTTTTTTGTTAGAACAAGAAATGGAATCGCCAAGTTACTCCCAGTTTGGTGGTTAGGATGATCCAGCTAATGACTCAGGACACTGGGGTTCAATTCCTTCCCACTACACTAGTAGAATTAAAAGGGATTTTAGGGTATGGGCTAGGCTATGAATCGGGTCTTGTCGATTCAATTGTTGACAAAAAAAAAGAAATAGAATCTGAGACTCGACCTAAAAAAAAGAAATGGACACATGAGAAGTGGTAAATTTAGTTAGTTATAATACCTTTTGAATAATCGGTAGATTACTCAAAAAAATTTAAAAAGTTTTATTTTGTTGGTTTTAACTTAATAAATCTACTATTTTTGGTAGATCTATTACAAATATGTCAAACGGAAAAGAAAAATAGCAAAAAGCATCGAAATTTTTTAAAACTGTCATTTTTAGGGTTTCTAAAAGTTGAAATCGCAGAAAATTAAAGAAAGAAGAAGATGAGTGTAAAAATTTATTTTTACCCCTCATTTAAGATAAAGTTAAAAAATTAAGGGAAATGGAAAGGAGAAGTTTCGAACCGTGCTTATGAAGGACAAATTAACAGTGGATCCTGCTTATTAAATTGACCACTGCACCACACATTCATTTTATGTACTACTTCACAAATATTTATATATCACCTATAAATCCTAACAGTGGGCCCCTGACTTTTGTGGGTCTTGTGAGGGTCCTACTTAACACTTGCCCAAATACGCCCCTTGACAATATGCAAGAAGGGTTCTTAAAATTTTTTTATGGTTTCTTAAAGTTCTCAAATAAGAACCTCTTATGGTTTCTTAAACGTTCTCTCATACTTTTATTTTTTTAATATTTTAAAATTTTAAAAACTTCTTATAAGAGACCACCATTGTGGATGGTTGTATGATTTGGAGAACAACGTTGAACAAATTTTATTGGCATCTAATACGTATTTTCTCTGTTTTTTTCATAGTTGATGTTTTAAACATTTTATATATTAAAGAATCATTAATTTTTTTTATTTTTTCTAAACAAAATACAGTTTATCATAAAATTTAAAATAGTTTAATCAATAACAAATCAATTTGCAGAATTTAAATAGTCAAATTACCAAAAATGTAATAAATTTTGCATAAAAATCTTAAAACATCAAATAGAAAGAAATAAAATTTTTTAAAAATATTAACTAATAAAGATTGGAGGGAGTATATCGTATAAAAGTTGAAAAATATGCTTTTATTTGAAAACTTAAGATACTGAACGATTACACGTCGGTTACGAATAATAAATAATGACATGTGTATTGAAAGTACACGCATGAAAGATAGATGGCAAAGTCAGGTTATACCTCGGTAATGAGTTTAATAAAATGGTGACATGTGTCTTGAACACATGCATGAATATTAGTTCAAATTGAGCCAAATTGTCTTAGGTTGTCTTTTAGGACTATTTTATAAATAATCAACAAAGAGATGTGAACGAAGCAATGTGTCGTCGTTGTGGCATAGATTGGAAAATAGTATTGCATGTATTGAATTGTAATATTTCCATGCCACTCATGCGTTTTGTCTATACTCCTAGCAATTGTATTTATTTGGAATATATGGATATCTTGGTCTGGATGGTATCTGATTTCTGATTTTGTTAAAGCAAGATAATTCATACTCCCTCCATTTCATAATATAAGTTGTTTTGCTTGAATGCACATCGATTAATTTTTTTTGCTTTTTGTGTTCTTTAAAATAATTAATTATTTTGTTCAATTTTAATTAAAGAATAGAAAGATAAATGAGTTAAAAAAATAAAAATAAAAAGAAATATGATGAATTAAATTTGCCTTTTACTTTTAGTTTACGTTTTGCCTTGATTCTTAAAAAACAATTTATATTTAGAAACAGAAAAAACCTCTAAAACAATTTATATAATAAAACAGAAGGAGTATAATAAAAAAATAAACAGTTGAATAAGATCGTTTGGGGTTAAAAATAGCAGTTGACAAATATTTATAAAAATATTTGGTAAATGTTTATGAATAAGTTTGATGATTGGAAACGATGATTAAACAATCATAAATATGTACAAGTTCTTGTTTTGATCATTAATTTCCAAATGTCTTGTTCAATCATTGATTTCAAATATCTGTTTAATTGGTAACAATATAAACAACAGCTAATACGAACGTTCGTTTAATGCTAACACTCAAATTTGTGGTATTGCAGTGTCATTTTAGTTTAATGTGGTTTGATTAATCTAATTCTATTAAAGTGGAGGACATATTTTCGTAAAACCCTTCTAATTAATAATATTTAACAAAAATCCCAATATCTAATTATATTATAATCCTTTTAGTTTTTCGAATTATAAATAAATTTACAATTAAAAATTATTTAATAATTATTTTAAAACTTTCCATGAATAAACTACCCACTTTCCACTATTTTCTCATTCACAACAAAAATTCGAACTCCTCATTTTGATATTCTCAAGCGTTATACACACGTAATCTGAGCATGTATTATCTCCAACCATATGCTTATTCATGTACTTTGCATACAAATAAAAATGACAGTTTATTACTAAATATAGGGAACTTCATAATTGTCAAATGTACGATAATAATCACAAAGAACATTATCAAAAGTTATTGATTCACAGTTTGGGTTACTTATGGCTAATAGTGGGTACTTATTCCCTTATATAATATACATATAATATAACATATACTCTTATATATAGCTACCTTCAATTTAGTTTAAGTATAATTATATATTAAAGATATATAACGTATGAATTTAGAGTAAAAAAGGAAAAAATTAATGTCATCACACTATCCCACGATTTGTTTTAACTACTCAGATAAAGAAATTTAATTGCTGCTTACATGGCAGCATAACCCCTTTATATTTCCTTTTCTGTAGCTTTGTTAATGACTCAATTCTGCAACACAATCCATATTACCAAAAAATGGGAGACATGATTAAGCATTCTGCTGAGAAGAAAATCTCTTTACCATTGACTGCATAATCTGTATTTACCTAGTTCCAGCCACACAAGCCCTTCAAAACGACTTGGAGCATAAGAGCCAAGATTCTCTATATCTGGAAAAAAAATATAATCCAACCACTAGAGAACCGTTAGAGATGATTCTTGGAGACGAAACAGTAAGTACATATTAATTACTCATTGTCTGCTTTTTCTATATATTTTTTCAGAACTTATTCACTCATTATTTAACAAAATTGGTATAAATATTGACTAAAAGGATGTAAAATGAGAGCTGATGTACGAAAAGAGCAAAAAGAAAATTATTTTATTCAAACTTATTTATACAAAAACCTGATATGCAAAATAATCATTGCAGATCAAAGATCTAGAGAATTTTTCATTGACATTTGAGAATATTATCGGGAAATACTTTCAATTTCTTATATCTATTGAACCAAAAAACGTTTCAAAGCATGATGGTACCTATATGGTTTCTAAAGTTTGGTCAGAGAAGGAAGTGTCTGAACAATTGCAGAAAAAAGTGGATCAACTACCATCGACTAATGTAGAACATGTATGTTTTGTATTCAAATAAATGTTTGGTTTAAAATCTAACTATAAACAATTTATGTTGTTGACTTTCATGTGTTTCACAATCTCATTTAATATTTTGATCAGGAAATTCTAATGGTTACTAAGAGTGGAGGTTTCAGAAAACACTAATTCGAACAACTCTACTCCAATATCTAAGAGAAAAGAGATTGATGTTAATATATACATGATGAGTCGGCCATATCTGAAAAGCAGACGAATGAAATGGTTTGTCTTGATTTGAAATTGGAAAAATCCAATTTAATGGATGTTGCAATCAATTTAGAAGATGAAGTTAGAGTAGTTATTCATATAAATTTAAAGGACAAAGTCAAAGGAATCACACAAAGTAAGAAACTAAACATTGATCCCAAAAAGGTTAAGTAAGGAATGTTCCAAAAAGTGAAGTAATAGTGTTGATCATCAATCTGGTTTTTACTTTAATCTAGCTATGACGTTTATGTTGTTTTAGTACTATCTTATCTTTATATTTTTCACTTCGATTATGGACTAAGTGTTTGAGACTAAGCTACTACTCTAAGTTTCGTTTGTTTGTTGCCTCTCTTTGTTAATGTTATCATATTTCTCTTAGATTTTTATTTAAGTTACTAGATTTCTTTTTATTTACATTTTTTATATACTAATATAATTAAACAATCTACAATAAATTCAGTTTTTGAAAAATCTTAGAATGTATTCAGTTTTCGATTTTTTCTTAATTTTAGCTAATACCTAATTTTAAAAAAGAAATTTAAGAACTATTATTAAAGATAAGTTGGATACACTGAACATAATATATTTATTATGGTCAATTTTCAAAAGAAGCATGTTTGCTAAAGAGTTAAGCAAAAAGTTGTGTATGGATTTTTCTTTTTTTATGTTTAATCTTTTCGTTTTCCCTACTTAAAAATGAATTTCTGTTTAATTTGTTTTCTGTAACTCTATTCCTTCAATTTAAACGACGATTCAACTAATAAGAAGTTAATAAACTTACATATATTCGAACTAATCAATTTTTTTAGAAAAAATTATATACTATGTTAGATTCCTTATATAAATGAAACATTTAGCTAAGTTTTGTATCATACGCCATTTTTTACAAGAAAACAATAGAGAATATATAGTTTTAACATTCATTATTGATCTACGCCTATTGTTAAATTGTATTTCCATGAAGAAGGGAGACAACCAGTATATTAAAAAGAAAATGAGACGGCGGGTGTCGTTATTGGAAAATATGAGTCAGGTTTAACTCAGTCTCAGGCGTGGTTTGAGTTAAACAAGATCGATGAGAATGCAAGGAATTTGTTATACGAAGAGATTCCCCAAAAGTATATATGGGACCAAAAATGGAAGAAATTCAAAAGGAGAAGAGATAATAGCTTTTTTTTAGGCAGAATTAACTGTGTTCCTAAGAAAAGTGAGGAATTCTATTATCTGAGAATGTTATTGGCCCATAGGAGAGGGCCAAAGTGTTTTGCTGACTTGAGAATAGTCAATAGAGTTTTGTTGGAGACATATGGAGACGCCTATTATGCATTAGGCTTCTTAAAAGACGACAAAGAGTACATTGCAGCCATAGAAGAAGCAAGCTTTATGTGCTCAAGTGGTTATTCTAGGAGACTGTTTGTCGTTTTGCTTATATTGTTTACAAGCTTAAGAAAGATTATCATGCATCATGTAACCTTTTTTTACAAAGAAATGCAATCAATTCATATTATTTTGTAACTTTGGTTGATATATTTTATAATCTTTTTTTATAAAGATTATCACGCAGTTCTAAGTATAAGTGATGAAGACAAAAAGATGTATGCTCTGCGAGAAATAGATAAGCTACTCTCCAGCCATGGGACATCACTTAGTCGATGTGAAATAATGCCACAACTAGAAGGAAATGTAAGTGTTCCTCAAAATCAGCTTATTTTTGATGAGCGCAATTACAATCAAGCTGAAATAAAAAAGTATCTTGAAGAATAATTACCTAAAGCAACAGAAGAACAAATGAAAGTTTATAATGATACACTTGATCGAGGAAGACATTTTTTCCGGTTTGAAGGAACAGGTAAACTTTTTTATGGACATTGCTCTCAGCTTCACTAAGGTCACGAGGTGATATTGTGCTTAACATTGCATTAAGCGAAATTGTTGCATTACTGCTACAAGGATAACGACCTGCTCACTCGTGATTTAAGATTCCTATCAACGTTGATGAGTCTAGCATGTGTTTTATGACACAAGGATCGGAGGTTGGTGATTTGCTAATAGAAAATAAGCTAATTATTTGGGACGAAACTCCAATGACTAACAAGTACTGTTTTGAACCACTGGACTGAACACTACAAGACATTATTTGGTATCCTGAGAATAAATATTTTGGTGGTAAAGTTGTGGTGTTGGGAGGAGATTTCAAAATTTTTTTTGCCAGTGATAGCTGGTGGAGGAAAGCAACAAACTGTGTTATCTGCACTTAATGCATCTTACTTGTAGAATGATGTAAAAGTGATGAAACTAACAAAGAACATGAGGCTGCTTACAAATATGAGTGTTAATGAGAAGCAACAAGTTGAAGAATTTTCTAATTGGTTTCTAAATGTTAGTGATGGTAATCTGGCATTACCAAATGACGGAATTACAGAAATAAACATACCTGAGGAGTTGCTGATTACTAATGTTGGTAGTCTTGTTGAATCGATAATTGAAGTTGTATACGGTAATGGCGTTCTCGATAACAAATTGCCTAAGTGGTTTGAAGAAAGGGCTATTCTGTGCACTAAGAATGATGATGTCAACACAATTAACAATCTTCTGCTTGAAAGACTTACTGGTAATTTTGTATAAGTCGCTAATCAATTTTCACTGTTCTTCGTTATGTATTATCTTTTATAGTAATACGAATTGTTCCATTGTTTTAAGGGATGAGAAAACATAATTTAATTGTGATAGTATTGAACCAACAAATCAGAAATCCTTTAGTAATTCAATCTATACGCCTGATTTTCTGAACAGTGTAAAGTATCAGGTCTACCTTATCATGCTTTACGACTTAAAGTAGGGTGTCCTGTTATGCTGCTACGAAATATTGATCCAGATGAAGGGCTACGCAATGGTACAAGACTCCAGATTACTCACTTGGCTACTCATCTTGTGCAAACTAAAATTCTTACAGGTACTAAGATTGGTCAAACTGTGTTGATTCCTAGAATGGTGATATGCCCTTCTGATGCAAAAATCTATTTCAAAATGCACAGAAGACAATTCCCACTATTTATGTCGTTTGCTATCACAATCAACAAAAATCAAGGATAAACATTGAGGCATGTTGGTCTGTATTTACCAAAATCTATTTTTTTACATGATTAGTTGTACGTGGCATTGTCAAGGGTGAACATAAAATCAGAACTTAATATTTTGATAACGGATAAGAAAGGGAAACCTCAAAAACGAACTACAACTATTGTGTTCAAAGAAGTGTTTCAAAACGTTGTTTAGTTAATACTGTTTTATATGTTAGTATTTTTCTAATTACCTTTTTGCTTATTAAGTTATTGTTTTACTTTCTAATGGATAATTATTTTATGTATCACTACTCTGTTTATGCGTAATATGTTTCCTATGTGTGTTTTGGCTATTAGCTTTTTTCTTTATGTTCTAATAAACTATACAACTAATATATCAATATTATTTACCATTTATAATTACTTTAAATTCCTTTACTGTAACACTAAAATATTTTACAAACAAACTAGAAATCCAGAAAAGCCTTTTATAACTAGGTTCAGATTCTAAATAATATATCCTAAACACACGCAATTCAAACTGAACATTTCACAGACTTCATTGATATGAATATATAGACTTATACGATTATCAATAAGGCATAATTTAACATACTTTTTATCCTATTATCCAACTGCATCCGAGTATGTCCTCAACATAGTATTCATCTATACATGTCTTCATGAAATTTTTTTGCTGAGATCATAGAACACTCAAACATGCCAAGTTAAATAAATTTAGTTAGCTACTACTAAAATAACAAACTTAGTTTTGCCAGCTATCAAATGTTTTGTGTCTACAGTCTATTAGTTATACAATATAGGACATGAGGGCTTATTTTCTGGTTATTTTTCCAGTTTATTGAGATGCAGAATGTTGTTGTATTTAGATTCAACACTACGTCTCTTTATAATTATGTTTCAAGTTTACCAGTTGTAGAATATTAAAAGCAAGTATCGTACATGTTTCCAATGTATGAAACGTATTATGTAAACAAAAACACAGTTTTATAAATACTAAACTTAATTAGAAGTACCAATTTTATTGAAAATTACTTTGAACAAGTATCGGTCCTCTTCAACTCTTTCGTTATAACATTTTAAACTTGCAAACATCAATGTATCACTGACATATCTGAACAACTAGGTAAACACTTATAGAACTGAAACCACTTATGCCAATAATTAAGATATCAACATGATTTCACCATTCAATAATAATTAATTCAGCTAATTTCAATCCTGATAGCAATTGTGACTTCAAAGGCCTTTATGTATATATGAATACTTACCCTTGTGTTCATAATGACAATTTTGACATCTCTGAAAAATCTTCCCCATCTTGGATTCAGTGAAATCATGATCGACAATCGATTAGTTTGGTCGATGTTTTTCTCAGATTATTAGGTTTTTGTTATGTTGCCGTAATTTTTTTTCATTATATTTCTAGATTTTCTTTTATAAATATAAAGTTCATCCGATAATTGGATTAATGGATCAAAATTGGGCTTTGAAGAATACTTAATAACCCATTATTGATGTTTTCTTATTTGGGTTTCTTAATTATTTTAGGTTTTGAAAGATATTTGTTTGAACAGTCGTTTTTGGTCATAGATTATTGTATTTATTTTACCAACTAAGTTTGTGTAATGTTAGTCAACTATACTTATGTTTAAAATGGATTTCAAAATTACAACAACGACTATAAATAGATTGCGTTCAATGGACTTTTTTACTCCGCCATTAATAATCTATATATATATATATTCTAATATTTTTAGTTACACTCTATTTAATCAACTTCGCGAAAATAACAATTATTTCTGTCGATACGCTAAATTGTATCATTCTTATGCCCTATCCAATTATTTACCACAATTAAAAAAAATTTTATATACTGATTACTAAAATACCATATACCCTACGCTATCAGCATGAGTACCATCCAAGTATTGTAGAAATGAAAACAATCTTTTGGGTTAATATAGAGAATCACCATATAATTAACTACTAGACAATTCCGTATAGAATATTCTAGTTTATATGGGCATTAAACTTTGAGCTTGTAATTTATTTACATGCTCATAACAAATAGTATAGAAGTTACGACGTTGTGCAATGTCAATTAAACTGGCTTAAAAGTTCATATATTTTTATCATACCCTCTCTTTTTTTTATTAGTTGATGTTTTAAAAAAAATATTTTTTTTAGTTGATGTTTTAAGATTTCTACCCAAAATTTATTGCATTTTTGATATTTTTGACTCTTTAAATTTTGCAGATTGATCTGTGATTGGTTAAACTATTTTGAAATTTGTGATAAATTATATTTTGTTTAGAAAATGTCTAAAACATCAATTATAAAAAAACAGAGGGAGTATAAAAATATATAATAGTTACTAAAATCTATTTCTAGAACATCTTTTTTCTAATGAAGATAAAAATCACATATTGTTTCTTCACTTTGTGAGCAATTTTATCTTATTCCAGCTTGTATAACTCAAAGCCTCCATAAGAACTATATAACTTCTAATTAATAAAGCAGATTATAATGTTAAAAAAAATTATTATTTATTTTTGGATTTCATGCGAAAATATATTAAACTGATAATATTTATATTTTTTATTAATATTAGACCATAACTAACCAGCCCATTAACCAAGTTTCTATTTAATAGATTTATAATCTGCCAATAAACTAAAAACCGTATATACATTTTACTTCTTTTTCTTTAAACTTACAAATTAGTTATGTAAAATCATAAAAAGTTACGATAAAATCTTCATCAATTTTCAGAAACTTAGGATAAACAATATAGCAAATTAAAGTTTTCCTACCAAAAATCCAATCTAATTTTTGGATTTCGAAAATCTAAAATATATAACCGTATTGAAATATTATATTTTGTTTAATTCTTTTTCTTATTTACAAATTTATTTCGTTTATTTAGAAATATTTATATACCTCTTTACTCGCCAAGAAACAAGTAATCTAGTTGATTTGCCCCTGATTTAGTTAGACATGAGATAATAGTGAATTCAAATTTCATTCTACTTCATTTAAAAAATTTAGATTATAGATCAAATTTTATTGTTGATTTAATAGTTACTAGTTGATAATATATATACCTCTTTACTCATTTACTCTTTGGTATAAGAGAATTAAAGTAGCCAAGAAGTAGGTGGCCCAGTTGATTTGTCCTTGATCTAGCTATGCATCAGGTGGGGTTCAAATCCCACCAGCTCCAATGAGAGTAATTTGGCTATGGAGCAGACCTTTGTCGATCCTAGTAAAATGAAGGAGTAAAGTTGAAAAAAAAAAAATTAAAGTATCCCCACTAGCTTTTTTGTTTATGTGAAGAAAATTAGAGTCTCTTCCGTCATTACATTAAATTATATCCACCATCCCACTAACCTAAAATAACTAAAACGTTCAATATCATACGATGTTAATTATTGACTCTTGAATTCTTTCGAAACAAAAATAAATTAAAATTCGTTAATACTATTTTAGTCAAATATTCGTTTTTTTGTTACTTTTTCAGTTTTCGATTTTCTCAAGTTGCGTTTAATAATTTTCCAAAACTTAATGCCACGTGTCAAACTCCCAGTAGCGAAGAGAGAGAAAGAAAGTAGAAGATAGCGTAATGCGACACGTGGCAAACATAAAAGATAATGTGATTTTAATTACAAAATTGACACGTTACGACTTGACTCATAATTCCAACGTGTTAACCACTGAATGTTTGACACGTGTACCGTTTTTAAGTACGAGTCTTTGGTCTTTTGTTTCTCGATGAGAACCACGTGGGTTCTATAAGTCTAGAAACAGACTCTGCCAATGTTTCCACGTGGCGATTATGCACCGAACAAGGGTATTTTCGGTATTTAATATTTCTTGTAAATAGACAAACAGCTTTTTGATTGATTTTCTCACTTTTTTTTCTTATCTTCATATCATTTTTTTTCTTTCTCTCTCTAAATAATCTCGAGCTCTAACTTTTTTTTTTTTTCGTGATTTATATGAGTGTTCGTTCAAGATTTGTCGGAGATTTTTTCGGTATGTGTTTATATTTTTCTTAATTGAAATTATAAAAGAAAGGTTGTCACTGATTGAAGAAATGAAATCTTCCAAAATTTGATATTTTTGCTATTTCCTTGGGATTTGAATGCTTTTTCAGGCATAAAAAATCTGTTGAAATTTTTCTAAATCTAAAAAAAAATGTTCATAAGGTAAGAGAAAACACGAAGAGCTCTCTTGAATATTCTCCGACCAGACTTATGTTGCAGAGAATCATGTCGAAAAAACAGAAACTTTCGAGTAACAACGAAGATGGAGAGGTGGAGATTGAGTTAGACTTAGGACTCTCTCTCAATGGAAGATTTGGTGTTGACCCACTTGCGAAGACAAGGCTCAAAAGGTCTTGTTCGATTCCTGATATTGTAGTCAACGATAGATCAGGTTTAAGTAGGACTTGTTCTTTGCCTGTGGAAACAGAAGAAGAGATGAGAAAGAGGAAGGAGTTGCAGAGTTTGAGAAGACTTGAAGCTAAGAGGAAGAGATCAGAGAAACAGAGAAAACATATGGCTGATTGTGGAGAAGATAAGGTTGTTGAAGAAGGATCTATTGGTTCTTCTGGAAGTGGTTCCTCTGGTTTGTATGAATTCGATGCTCTTCCTCCTCCTGTTCAAGGTACATTTACCTTTTAGTATTAGAATATTTATTGAATTGGATTAACACTTTATTTATGATCAAGTTTTGCTTGTGGGTTTGTTTTGTTTTGTATAGATCTTTGATTGATTAGGTTATGGAATTTAATATTCTTCTTAGATTGAGGATCAATTTGTTCTTGTTTTGTTGTATTTTGAGTCTCTGTTTCGTGTTTTTAAAGCCATTTTAAGGTTTACCAAGGAAAGAAACAAAGTTTGGTATGAATTAAGAGTATTAGGATTGGGACTTCATGGTGTAAACTTGCAGAAGTTCTAGGTTCTAAGAACTTTAATGGGCATTTAGGCCTACTGATATAATTGCTGTCATTACTACATTGTTTAAAGTCAAAAAAATTCACATTGTATCAAAGGTAATTGTAGATAAAATCCCTAAACAAAACTAGTAAGCATATTATTTTCTTTATTGTTCTTTGTTGGTCTTTGTTTGTATTAAGATATTTGCTTTTATTTGAAGCAACGACGAACAACAACAACAACAACAACAAGTCGCTGGAAACAAGTCCTTCAACTGCCCAATCTCTGCCGGAAAATTCGAGTAGAAAGATCATGGAAGACATGCCATGTGTGTCAACAACAGGCGATGGACCAAATGGAAAAAAGATCGATGGGTTTCTGTATCGGTATAGGAAAGGTGAGGAGGTGAGAATTGTGTGTGTATGCCATGGAAGCTTTCTTTCACCTGCAGAGTTTGTTAAACATGCTGGTGGTGGTGACGTGGCACATCCATTAAAGCACATTGTTGTAGTTCCATCTCCTTTCTTGTGACCTTTATGGTCTGTTTGCAGACTGTTTTCTTTTATGGTGTTGTATCGGAACAATGTTACAAATTGTCTCATAATCTTTGAGGTGTATAAACAGAATGTTTATCCAATTCGAGGCTTTAAATTATCAAACTCTTATTGGTGTTTTACATTTTACTGGCTCGTCTTTGGGACGTGTTATGTATCGAGTGGTTCAAAGCGCAAGCCCCAAACCAGAGAAAACCTATAAATACAAGTACCGTTATAAATGCCAGTTTTACTCAAGTCACATACTGAGTTTAGAGTATGATCAATGGAAAACAGATCTCTGTTTGGTCACATCATTGGCTTTCAACTTCTCGTCCATCTTCGTCTAAGACACGCCACCCAATGATAAAACCAATATGAAGGTTTGTGATCTTTTCATTCCCGGAATCATAAACTGGTTTGCTCTTTTTCGACCTGATTGCTCTTTCAAATCGTTTGTTGTTCCAAGGAGATCTGGGAGCTCTCACCAATACATCATCTTACTGATTCTACCTTATCAGACAACCTTAAAACTAATGTTGCTTCCATAATTAGCTTGGATTCATTATCACTCCACACTTCAAATCCTTTTTCCTTTTGTAGGTTAGCAGATATGGAAGCAAAGAAACGAGTTTGTAGGTTAGAATACAGCAGCTGGACCTCACGCAGACAACAGTTTGTATGCGTAGTGTTCAAAATATTTTTAAATACGATTTAGAAGTTCATATTTACTAAACGTTTTCTTAGAGATGGAAATTAGACACAACTCGTTTTCAAGTACAGTGAACAAAACAAAACAACAGTATTAGGCAAGTATGAACCAATATGTATTGTGAATGATGATAATCTGCTATAACTTCTTAGTGTGTTAACGTGTTTGGCCAATATGCATTGTAAATCAAACACACATAAAAAAAAAAGATATTACGAAACAGCAAAATGAGTATCAGACCGAAATTGATAGGCAGCTCGAGAGCTTAAAAGATATAGGAGCTGTGGGCATAACAACATGGCAACGTTCAACCTCACCCCAAATCTGAGGTCCCAATATAGTTAAACGCTTCTCTAACCTAATCACCGCACACCAAACTCTCTTCTTTGAGCAGTGGTACGTATTGACCTCCACAAGCCGAAGCTCAGTCCACTCATCCCACATAATTACCAGTTTTCCTCCATAGTTAAGTAATTGAATCGTATTGTATCTCCAACCACGTTTTGTGTATAGATCATTCCACAAACCAACAACTTTTAACCACTTTCCATGACATGAGCTAAACCAACGGTATTTACCATCAATCTCAGTAAACATTACATTTTCTATAACGCACCACGGTCCAGTGATAGGTTCCATAGCATCCCCTATTACGCACCCAGGTCCAGTTATAGGTTTTAGATCCACTAACCCGACCTCTGGTTGCAACCATCTTCCTTCTTTTGGATCATATACATAACACTTATGCTTGGTGATAACGTATAGCCTTGATCCAAAAACAGCAACTTTGTAATTGGAATCCACCCCATCATCACTAAAAACTGCAACTTTGTGATTCGAATCGACCCCATCATCACTAGGCCTACGTAATAGCTCCCAAGTCTGAGTCTTTAGGTCATAAACCTCACCCCAATTCATAGGGTCATTTCCGTTTAAGCACCCTCCTATTACATATATCTTCCCGTTTAAAAAACAAGAATTGGGGTTTTTCCTTGGCACTTTCAGGTTACGAGCACGACGCCAAGTGTGAGTCCGACAATCAAGTACACAAACGGCTTTACCTGGCTTGTTATTGATTTTTCCACCGATTTGGTAGATTTCGAAACCGACAGAAACAGTGCTTGTGTTTAATCTACGACGAGAAGGAGAATACGAGGAAGAGAGCCTTAACGGTTCTAAATTTAATTTACCCTCAATTTCGCTGAGAGTGTACCAGCTATGGTTGGTCGGTAACCACACGCGCACGTAGAGTCGAGGCTCTGTGGCTCCGTTTTGGGATCGAGCTGCGTAGATCTCTGGAGAAGACAAAAGAGAGTAGAATCTCTTGGAAACTAAGCACATGGAACTGTAATAAGACTTGGGGATACGGGCTAAGCAACTCACAACGATTTCATCTGGAAGTGATGAAAACAATGGAGATGAAGTTTGACCATTCGTCCTCTTTTTTTTCTTCCGACGAGGATTCGTCGTCATCTCGCTGGTTCTAGGGGTTCTCTGTTTTCTTCGTAAAGAGTCTGTTAGGGTATATGAGCTTATATACCAAGTAACATCCCAACTTGTTTTTTATTTTTTAAACTGAACCAAACCAAATAAATTGAAATAAAAAAAGGGGTTCTAAACCAATATTCGATAATTTTGGTTTGAGTTTGATTGGTCATTTTCCTGCAATCGGAACACTCTAGCCGGAGTGGAAGGTCTCTTTAAAATTGGGTAAAGGCACAAACTGCTTTCAGCTAAGCTTAATCTAATAAAGTATGCTTTAGACAAAAAGGAATAGAAAAAACAACAACCGAAGTCAAATGTATAAAGATTAGATAATGACAGTAATTCACTTAACATAAAAGAGAAAATAATCAAAATTAATTATTGGAATTATCATTCTCTTAATAATGTAGGATTTGTTGTGAACCTAAGGGAATTGAGAAGTGAATTGTATTTCATTAATGAACAAGAGTTACATATTTATAGGGGAATACAATCTTATGAATAAGTAAAGTCCTATTAAGAATAAGAAATAGGTTAAACCGTCTTTAATCTAATGGGCCGGTTATGGAGTCCATCCATATGATTTGTAACACTCCCCCTTGAATGACATAACCGTCTGACACTAAACCGGGATCTCTATAATGCGCTGGGGAATGTTGCCTCATTAAAACCTTACATAGAAAATCCAGTGGGATAAAACCATGGTAAAGGAAAAGAGTACAACACGCACTACTCTCCCTGATTTGAGCATCACTGTAGATCCTTAAGTCTTCGCATTCCGATATGATGGATGAGCTTCCAGAATGTTGAAGTTGGTAATAATTTGGTGAACAGATCGGCTTAATTCTCGCTCGATCGAATCTATTGAACTTTGACCTGCCTGTCCTTCTGCAACTCGTGGGTGAAGAAGAACTTAGGCAGAATATGCTTTGTCCGATCTCCTTTGATGTAGCCGTCCTTAAGTTGAGCAATACATGCAGCATTATCCTCGAACATAACCGTTGGCTTCTTATCTTCTTTCATGCCACAATCGAATCGGATATGTTGAGTCATGGACCGTAACCAAACATATTCTCTGTTGGCTTCGTGAATGGCTAATATTTCCGCATGATTGGATGAGGTGGCTGCAATTATCTGCTTCATAGATCGCCAAGATATAGTTGTTCCTCCATGCGTGAAAAGGTATATGGTCTGTGACCTAGCTTGGTGTGGATCTGGCAAGTAACCTGTATCAGCAAAACCAACTATCAAGTGCCTTTGAGTTGGACATGAACTAAAACGAGCTAGGAGACTTACTGAAAAACATATGTCTAGTCTAGTATGACTAGCCAAGTACATTAAAGCTCCTATGGCACTCATGTATGGCACTTCCGGATCGAGAACTTCTTCATCGTCCTTCTTTGGACCGAGTGGATCGCTGTCCAATCTGAGACTTCTAACAACCATTGGGCTGGTCAATGGATGGGCCTGGTCCATATTGAATCTCTTGAGTACTTTTCTGAGTATATACCATTTGATGCACAAGGATTCCATTATTCACGTACTCAAGCTACAATCCCAAACAGAATTTCGTTTTTGCCTAGGTCTTTCAATGATATTCAACTGTTTGGGCGATTTTACCAGGGGTCCCAAGGATGTTTAAATCATCCACATATACTGTTATTATTACAAATCCTTCGTTTGCAAACTTCTTTATGAAATACATGGACTTACGGGGTCGTTCTTATATCACTCTTTAACTTTATACGCCCACTTTGTTTATGTCCATGATGGGATTTGTCCAGCCTCATGCAGTTTTTTTTCGAGAACCTTTCTCATCATTTGAGCTCAATACCCTCTAGGAATCTCATATAAATTTCATTATCCAGTGGACTATATAAATATGCGGTCGCTTACATCCATTAGCCGCAAATCAAGTTTATAGCCAGACTTATCAGAAATATAAATGTCGTAGCATCAACCACACGGGAGTATATCTCCTCACAATCTATTTCTGGTCTTTGTGGGAACCCTTGTGCAATAAGTTGTGCTTTATATCTCACAGTTTCATTATATTCATTTATTTTCCTCACAAAGACCCATTTGTGTCCAACTGGTTTTATATCGAATGGTGTCCTTAAGATCGAACCAAACACATTCCTTTTCTTTTATGAATTTAGCTCCATGTTTCCATTTTAAACCTATCAGGTCTTTGAGTGCACTCGTACATAGACATGGCCTCCTGATCCTCATTTAACTCAAGTGCTACCTTGCATGCAAAAATATTTTTTATTATGTTGACATTATTTCGGTTCCATTGTATTCTAGACATGATATAATTTGTTGAGATCTCATTATTATCATTACCATGAGGACCTTGAGGTTCAGCGTCCCAAACCTCATTAATAGGTGCCTTAGGTATTTCAGTCGCGGCCATGTCTATAGTTTCTTGAACCTTGGAATCAATCGCACCTTTCTTTGATTTCCGAGGGTTCTTATCTTTGGAACCTACTGGTCTACCCCATTTCTTACGTGGCATAGACTATGTAGCAACTTGATTGTGTCCCTTCTAGACATCTATACGTACTGGTGCGTTACAAGATGGTATGTATGATTTTATAACTTTCTTTGGGTCAACAAAGGAACCTGGCAATTGATTAGCTAGCTTTATAAATGTATAATCTTATGGATCTCTGATTCACATTCTAGAGTCCGAGGATCTTGCCAATTTAAGGATGTTTTGATTCCATAATATCTCTTTGACCAGCTTGTTTGTCTCTCCACCTTATGTAGGAAATACGGATTCAGCAAACTGACAATCCGCATATCTGGCCTTAAATAGATCACCCGTAGTTGGCTCGAGATACTTAATAATGGTGGGAGAATCATATCATATATTCACATCCTCCTTTGAGGTCCCATCTTTGTTTTTTGTGGTGGTGTTATGGGTACATAAACGGCACACCCAAATGTTTGAGATGGGAAATGTCTGGCTCTTGACCCGTGAGCAATTGGGATGGAGAATATTTATGTTCACTTGATGGCCTGATGCGTATAAGTTCAGATGCATGTAATATTATGTGTCCCCAAGCGGCTACTGGAAGCTTTGACCTCATGAGTAATGGTCGAGCAATTAATTGTATCCGTTTAATAAAAGATTCAGCTAATCCGTTCTGTGTATGTACATGTACCACGAGGTGTTCCATATCCCCATGGACATACAGTAGTCATTAAAATCTTGGGATGTAAATTCACCAACATTATCTAGACATATAGCCTTAAGTGGAAAGTCCAGAAAAATGGGCTCACAGTCTTATGATCTGGGCCAGCAATCTAGCAAAAGCGTGGTTTCTAGTTGATAAGCAAACATGCGACCAGCGGGTCGATATATCCTTTCCAGAAAATTCAAAGTCTCTTTAGTTACTTTGACTGGTGATGGCCTTATAATGAGTTTCCCTTGTGAACATGCTACACACATGAGATTCTTAAGAATAACTCTTTTCTCTTTCAGGGTGTGCCCTTTTGAACTCGTGATTAGCTTACGCATCATGTTAGAACCGGGATGGCCAGGCCCGTCATGCCATTTAGTGAATTCAGTAAACATCTTGTTTACTACATCATGTCTTTAGACATTTTGTTTTATTTTGGATTCTCAAAGCGAATGAATAATATATCATAAAACAAAGGCAATAAAGCAATATATAATCCAAAATCACAAAGCATAGAAATCACAAAGAAAGTAAAACAAGGAAAACACAAATCAAAACACTAGATGTCGAATTCAATTAACCCTTTTAAGGCAATTAGGAGTTTCATACTCCATTATATGACCTTTGTGTAGTACAATTCAATAGTGCCTTTACTTATTGTCTCAACATGATTAGGTTGTAAATCCCTTGAAAAAATCCTTAATTCTATATCAAGTGTGAACATACTTTGGAATGACTCTTTAAGTCTATTTCCAGTGTAAACATACTTTGGAATGACTCCTTAAGTCTATTTCCATACTTTTGTGTTCCA
>OVBA01004419.1:0-23593 GCA_900406435.1 Lepidium aucheri | reverse complement strand
TGTCAATTCAATTATTGATAAAGAGTAAAGTTGACATAATATATATATATATATATATATATATATATTATATATAAGTTTTGTTGAAAAAAGAGACAAGTTCAAGTATATATCTACTAAAATCTACTTTTAAATTTTGAGAACAAGCTTTCAATCTTCTTGATCAAGTCAATTTGTTTCAAAGTTATTATTATAAAATTTTCATAATTATTTATTATTAAAATATTATATAAATTATCTTATGGACCTTATTCCATTGGGTCATATAATAGTAATTTTTTTGGAAATGGGCTTATAAGGCTGCCAACAAATTGGGTCCTTATGAACTTTGGTAATGATTAAACCCAATTCATTCAACTTTTACATACTTTAATCCAATACGATTTAAAATATATATTATTATTATTTTTCAACATTGAATCGACAATGTCCGATCAATAGCCTAACCTCACTTTTAATATTTATCTTTTTAAGCTAATGTAGTAGGTATGAATCGAATCCTAATGCCAAGTCATTAGCTGGATCATCCTAACCACCAGAATAAGAACAATTCGGTAAAATATATACTATTAATTTAATTCATCTTGTTTAATGCTTATCATATTTATACTCCACTCGAAACCCGATGATCGTAACTTTTTACTTCGCAAGAAGTGGCAATTTTGACTTTTCTTTATATGTAATAAAGATTATCTTCATTGTCTTATCTTCAAAATCCAAATATTATTATTTTGTGCTATTCACAAATCATTCATGCTTCTTTTGGTATATGTGAATTTAGTCAATATGTTCACATTTTCCTCTTATGTTTATCTAGTTCGTTCTACGTTATTGTTTTGTGAATCTCTTATCCTAAATTTCAGTATTGTTATTGTACATTTCAACTGAATATAAATACATTTTTTGGATTATTTGCATGAATACATTGTATCTTTATACTCAATTAAACAATTAGGTGTATTTTATACGTAAATTAAAGCCCAGAACAAAACATTGTGATGTTACTTAGCACGACAAATAACATTCTAAACAATATAAATAGTAATTAACGACCGACCAAATTGGTCGAATTGAGCTACAAACTATTACATTACAAATCTTGGTTAAATAAATATATTTATACTATATAAAAAAATGTATATAATTATCATTATTGTAGCATTTGTGTCTCTTTTGATATTATTACTAATAAATCAAGTAAATTATAGAAAAGAAATGGAATAAAATCGTTTCCTTGTCTAACATTTATAATATAAATGAGATTTCTTTTCAAATGGTTAGAGAACAAAGCAATTAAATTATCCTCCACGCTAAAGTTCCTTAATCTAAAGTTCTAATTTCATTAGATAAACTTATAATAACTTTGCTTTTGTACCACTCAAATATACAAGTTTTAATATAAAAAAATACTTATGGATATTCATATCTTCTTGTATTATACGATTTTTTGAGAAAATTTTCAAGTATTTTTAAGCGTCAAAGTTAATTTTTTTGATAAAATCTGATTATAATTATGTTAAAGCAGAAATTTCATCAGAAGGTTATTAAATAAGGAATGCTTATTTAAACAAAATTGTGATTCATTCATTAAATGTTTATCTATCAGTCACTTTAAATACAATTATGATAAGAGCAAAACAAAACTAGACACTTTGCGTATTAAATTTTATGTGTCATTTACTCATCTTTATAAAAACTATAATCTAATTTTGAAAAATATAACTTTCACAAATGTTACAAATAGTTTTTATTTTTTCTCTTTTAAGAAAGATGAAGTCAAGAATATCTAATTTAAGAAAAACTAATAAATCTAACATTTTTCTTTTCTTTTCAAATAATTACTAACATGACTCAATTTTCAACACATGAATCTCTCTCTTCTCACAAAAAAGTGAATCTCTCTCTCCCTCTCTAAGTTATTACCATTAGCCTAAAACCTCTTAAACCAAAACACATTTCAATAATTTCCTCTCAAAAATGCCTTTAAGCAACAATATAATCGGTTGCATAAACTTCATCTCTGTCCTTCTCTCAATTCCAGTCATTGGAGCTGGAATCTGGCTAGCCACAGGAACAGTAAACTCATGTGTAAAGCTTCTTCAGTGGCCAGTTATAATCCTTGGAATCTTAATCCTTCTAGTTGGTTTAGCTGGTTTCATTGGAGGGTTTTGGAGAATAACTTGGCTTCTAGTTGTTTACTTAATAGCTATGCTTGTTCTCATTGTACTTTTAGCTGTTCTTGTTGGTTTTATTTACATGGTTACCATTAAAGGCTCAGGTCATCCAGAACCAAGTAGAGCTTATCTTGAGTATAGTCTACAAGACTTCTCTGGTTGGTTAAGAAGACGAGTTCAAAGATCTTATAAATGGGATCGAATTCGTATTTGTTTGAGTACAACTACCATTTGTTCTGAATTAAACCAGAGATTCACTATGGCTCTAGATTTCTTCAATGCTCATCTTAGTCCCATTCAAGTAAGTACCTTTTTCCCATTTTATTCAAAATGACTTTTTGTTAGTTTTTGGTCCTTTAAGATTTGTGTGATTCCTAGTTCTTGCTGCATTCTCTGCAATTTTTTTTTTATCAACATTGGACCACAACTAGTCAGTTCATTAGCCAAACGAGACTCGATTTTTAGATGTGCAAGTGCACCTGTCTTTAATAAACTTACCGTCTACCACTAAGTTAAAAGTCACTTGCCATTCTCTGCATTTTTGGGGCGTAAAAGTGGAAAATATTACCTCAATTGAAAAAAATAGGGTGTAAATTGAATAGAAAAAAAGTATTGAGGTGAATGTATAATGACTAGCAAAAGAAGGACTCTAATGAAAAGATTCACAATGGGTACTTTGCTTGATATGTTTGTCTAAATTAAAGAGTCTTGAAATAGATTAAACCTGAAATTTTACTAAAAGTTCTAATCTAGGGTGTAAAATGTATAGAATACAAGTACAGGGTTGAAATCGAATGGCTAGGAAAAGAACAGATGTAACGTATAATTAATTTTTTATTAAGTACAAATGATTCGTAGCTTAGAGTCTTTGTCGGAACAAAAACTGGAAAAGTTAAAAGTTAAAACCTTTAGATTAAAATATTACAAAAGTTCCCAACTTTTGTAGATTCTTCCACTATGTGCACTTATCTAATCACGCGTAACAACTTTTTTGCCCCAATATTTACTTTTATTTAAAAATCTAACTTCTAATTTTTTAATTTTACAGTCAGGTTGTTGTAAGCCTCCAACAAAATGTGGATTCACATTTGTGAACCCAACTTATTGGATAAGTCCAATAGATATGTCTGCTGATATGGATTGTATACAATGGAGCAATGACCAAAACACTTTGTGTTATGGTTGTGATTCTTGTAAAGCTGGTTTGCTTGCAAATTTGAAGGTAGATTGGTTAAAAGCTGATATCTTTCTTCTCTTGGCGTTAATCGGATTGATTATCGTTTATATAATCGGTTGCTGCGCTTTCCGGAATGCGAAAACTGAGGACATTTTCAGGAAGTATAAGCAGGGTTATACATGATCAAGAAGAAAAGTTTTGTGGCAAAACTGTAAGGAACTTTTGGTTTCCTCTATTTAAGTTTCTTTACGTTTTGAGCCATGTAGTCTTTAAACTTGCAGCTGGCTCCAAGAATATTTGAATTTGTAGAATATCTTTTGTTTGGTTTGTGTTTGCTAAACTATGCATGTCTAGTTAAATATTATATTTGTGATTGTTATTATGATATTTTTATCAAAATCAATTTTATAACTAAGGACAAAGAAAGGAAAACCAAAATTCCATTACTTAAAAGCCCTCAATATTATGTCTTATTCCCAATTTTAACCCACTAAAAACCACATATGTTTGAATACTCACTGCTTAGCCTCATTGCATCAAATTTAAAACTATACAAGAATAATAATTGTATATATACACTTACTAGTTATTTGACTAATTCATAGCACTATCTTCTTAAGGTCTTTCTTTAGTGTATGAGTATATACACTAAGAGAAAGTTTTAAACCTTTTGTGTGTCTTGTATCTTAACCTTTCTTTGGAGGATGTCTTCTCTGTATATATATTAAGGAACCCTGATAAGCTTCTTCTTCTTGATCCAATCTCAACTCAGTGGAGATTGTTGAGGGATTCCCTTTCTTCGCCGCTTTCGAAGAGATCCAATTGGAAATTCAGGTTTTGATGAGCTGAGACTCTGGAGATTTGAATTGTTAATCTCAATTTCTGAAATGTTGTTCTCTACTTCAGAACTATGGCTTGAACTCTCTGATCCGATCAGTGTATGCTCCATTCTCTTCTTGAAGCTTTTAGATGTTCCTGCAACCTACATACAGAAAATGTTCATCAGAAGAATACTCTTTGATCAGAGTTCTAGACATGTACAACAAAAAGATGACCAAATGTTTCAAACTTCTCCTCTGTAAAGTGAGAAGAATCCACACCAAAGTTCAATTCAGAAAACAAGCAAGAGTGAATGGTAAATTGATGTGTAAGTAAGTAGTTAGATATACCTTGCAGCCAATAGAGCAGAAGCGGAAGCAATTCTCAACAAGGCTACGATCACAGACCTTACAGGAATTAGTAACACCTTTACCAGGCTTAGGAGCAGGCCTCTCATTCAAAAACACAACCTTTGAGCTATTGATCACATAAGTCTGAATGCTTGATATGTCTAAATACATATGAATCTCATTGACCCTTACCACATCATGATAAGATGATACCCTTATCTGCACAGCAAACCAAGAACACTCAACTCACAAAATCTCAATTCCCCCAAAAGGAAAAGACAACATTGGATTGCAACGCACCTGAATGGTTCGATGATTCTTGTGGTGAGGAAGACAAAGAGAACAAAACGAGCCATTGGTGCAGTCTAAGCAATACATATTGCATTCACTTTTCTTTGAGTCTCTGTGTGACTTGCATTGAACAAAAAACTGTTCGTTCAGTAAAGGTTTAAGCCATGGAGGCCATTGATTCTCTTCTTCCTGTTGAAAAAAACCATTAACAACAACATCACTCATTAGCCATTATCCTAAAAAACTTAAGAAACAAATTACCAGACACACCATTGACTTCTCCATATTTAAAAGTCTCCTCCACTTAAAAGGAGACTCTTGACTTTAATGGTTCAAACTTCAATAACAATATTGCAACCAAAGATAAATAGTAATCTCCAAATTCGTTTTGCAGAATATGATTCTCTTTAAGTTTAAAATATTGAAAAAGGCAATTTGAACGGCGATAAGTACGGAATCAAATATTAAGGCGTGAATCTAGTTCGAAGAAGATCCGTTTATTAATCCCAAAATTCTTCTTCTTCTCCACTTTCAGTAAATTTAAACCCTCATCTACCAACTACATTATTCAAACGCTTCAAGCTTAGTTCTTCATGACACAGAACAAATTGAATATCAAATCAAAAAGTTAAGGAGGAAAATGAAAAACACAAAACTTTTATTAGTTTTCAGTAGAAAATCCCAATTCAATCAAAACCCAAATCTTAGAATCGATACTAAATGAGTAGAAATTGAGGAAAACGAAATCTCAATTCATATGAATACACATTGTAAACAGAGGACAAAACTATTGAAAACAGAATCTCAAACAATGTGATAATACAAAAAGGAGTATATTATTAACAATACCGTGATTCTTCTGTTCTTAGGTTTGATTTCTCGATTTGGGTTCTCATGATTCTCAATCGCCATTTCTGAATGCAGTAAAAACTCAACCTTTCTAGTGTCAGCGTCGAAGCTTTTAGGGTTTTATAGAGAGAGAGAGAAAAAGGGTTTAAGAAAGCGAGAGGACAGAGAGAGAGAAATTGGAGACTTGCAGAGAGAGAGAGAGAGTTTAGACTTAAGAAGGAAGAAGAAGAGACGAAAGAGTCTTCTTTTAGTTCTTATCCTCACAATGTCGACTAAGTCCTAACCTAAAACCGAACCTAAAACTCCGAACCTAAATTGCGTTGGGTTCAAGGAACCATCCTTGGCCTTTGTTTGGAATTTTCTATTTAATTTGATTATTTCTTTCTTTTTTTTGTATTTTTTAAATATCTTTCTGTCCTTTTTTGTTCTTATCTCTCTCATTATTATTTTAGTATTTTTTTCTCCTAATATATTAATGAATCTCGTCAAATTTTATTCTTTTTTTGGTTTTCTTAGATATTTATATTGCTGAAAAGTTGTGATATTTTATTCAAAACTTGTTCTATTATTGTATGACAAAAAGAGTTGTTTTGTTAATGTATTAGTTATTCCTCAAGTCGAGAAAGTTAGGCTCCATTATTGCAATTTGATAAATGATATATATAAATTGTCTTTAGATTTTAAAATTATTTTTAATTTACGAATTTTCAATTTTTAGAATAAACTATATAGTTAATGGATGATTAGATTAATTAGGCTAAAATTATGCTTACAATTACAAACAAGAAAAATTTAAGATCGATTTTTAGTCGCTAATAACTTTTTTTTAATATCCGGATGAGCTAGCTCAACTAGCAATACCACAGACATTTGTTTAAGAAGTCATTGGTTCGAGTCTCATGCGAGAAGAAGTGACCAGGACCAAAAATGATACTATCAAAGAATGGTTCCAAACCTAGGGGAATAGATTAGGGTCCAAGGTTCAACCACTTCTTGGTTAAAAAAATAAAAAAAAAATAACTTTTTTATTAATTATATTGGCTCATTATGAAAATCTCACAAAGGTTTAACTACATTGGACTTCTAGATTTTAATTATCTATGTCAAATATCTCATTAAGATAAAAAGTGTAATTAACTAACAATATACTAGCATAATAAAATCTAATGATTTTGGTTTACCTAAGTCTATTTACATTATAATAAAAGTAATTATCCACAAACCTACCCATTCACAATTAATGCGACACTTATGTATAGCTATCTTTTCAAAAGTACATCAATTAAATTTGATATTACATCATACATAATTTATTTCTTAAAACATAAAAAATACTTAATTAATTTATATTACATGTCTATTCTTAAGTATATGAGTATGAAATTGAATTGATAGACACAATAAAAATAGTGATAATTAAGTCAAACAATGGGTGCTATAGTATAATCAGGAAGAGATTATTGCACAAATCTAGGTTTAGAGATGAGTGATTACAAATTACCATTTTGTGTTTTAGTATTTGATTTTTATTGATGTGTTAATTTAGTTTATTAATTTGCAAAGTCAATACTAGCTATTCAAACATGTATTACCTGAAAGAGAAGTTGAATTAAACTAATACCGCCCTTGATATAATATAATTTTTCAATAATTAATTTTTTATGTTGCAATCAAATTATGAAGGTATATAATTTAATATTATTAGCTAAAGCAAACAAAATTTGTAGGTTGCAACTAAAACACACCAAACTGATAAAGTTCATTAAGAGCATGGAACTATAATATGTTTTTAATTATATGTTCATTTACGTACAACATTTGCTCATATTTCATGTTTTTACTCATATGTTAAAACAATTAAAGGTAGCAAAAAGTATTTAGAATAAGATGTTTGTTTCTAGAAAAAAATCTAGATACCATACATAAGATAAATTTATTTTAATCTATAATAAATAGGATATATATACACACTTACATTTGTATACAATAGAGTGAAACAATATGATACAACACGCCATATTAGACACATAAATATCTATCTTTTCACACACACTTTTTGTATTATTTTATTTTATTAATATCTATGGAACACCCATTAATAATTATGGAATCCACAAAACAATATGTAATCAAATGGTAGATAGATTTCAAAATAAATAAATGAATTGCATCACAAATACAAATATATTGATTATTTTCTAGTTCTAGTGAAAATTTGACAAAATAAAATTAGTGAAAACATGTGGTTAATAATAATGTGAGGCCAACTAAACAGTAAATAGAATTGCATTGTCTTATGTGTGGTTGTTTGCTACTTGCTGCTTTCATTGCTTTGATCGTTGACTTACAATTGTTGTTATTTCAGTCAAACCATTGACTTAGTCTTTTCTACAAATTTCATTATATTTTTTTTCTAAAATTTCAAAGCAAATTCAACAGACCTCTTCAAATTTTTCTGTCAAAGATAAAAATAATTATCTGAACTCATTGGCTGAGTGATATGTCACAATATGCTTTAACTAAAAAGCCATATTTATCGAACCAGATATTTTTTTTCTTAAACTACAAGACAAAACAAAAAAATTTAACTTTAACTTTAGAGAGATATGTTAGCAAAAAAATAAAATAAAATAGTAAAACAAAATTAAAAAGAGATCTAATCATTGCTAATTTGTATAATTATTGTTGTTGTTAGAATTGGGCCAATATATGTAGATTATAGTCTTGTGATTCCGGCCCATTTTTAATTACATAGGCCTTAAAGCCCAATATAAGTTATTTAAAAGCCCATAGTAAGCCCATTAAAGATAACATAAGAGTGTTTCTGAATCAAACACCGAGTCCATTACCATTACCAACAACTTCGAAATCTCGCAGCCATGGAAAGAGCTCACAAGCAAGACAAGAATCTTATTTTTGTATACGGAACATTAAAAACAAACCATCCAAATCATTTCTTATTAGAAGATCTAATCTCATCAAACGACGCCGTTTTAATCGGTCAATGCACGACCCGGTTACTATACCCGCTTGTTACGGGTCTTTATGGGATTCCTTACTTAATCAACAAATCCGGGTCGGGTCAAAAGATCCAAGGAGAGCTTTATTCGGTTTCAAAACTTGGACTTGGAAGGCTTGATGAATTAGAAGGGATTCAAGTTAAGCATTATGAGAGATTACCAATTGAAGTTGTTGAGGTAAATGAAGAAGAATCAAACGATGTCGTTTTAGCTGAGGCTTATTTTGCTCATTGTAGATTTGGTGAGAGATTATGGGAGAAGAAAGGAATATGTGGTGGGATGTGTGAATTTAGTCAAAACGATAGCGTTTTGTATGTTAGGCCCAAAGATAGACCAAGGTTTAGTTGTGTTGTTGATGAAATTGAAGCTTTTGTGTCTTCTAGTAATGATTGAAGATTGATTGATTCAATTGGTTATTGGGTTTGGCTTTAGCTCTAAATTCAATCTTTGGTGTTATGTTTTGAGAATAAAGAAGTTTAATATTGTAATGATAAATTGGTTTGATAATTATGGTTTAAGAATTCAACTCTTGTTGTATTTCTTGCTTATTGTTTGTTTATGCATTTGTATAAGTTTTGGACAATTCAGTTGCATTTGCAGAGCATTTTTTGTCTTTTTTTTTCGCCAAACAACTCGAACATCCATTCAAATAAGAGTTCAATTATACAATAGCATAAGGAAAATACAAAAGAGACTATTCTAACCAAAATTAAAATAACGGATATAATCAACAAATCTAGGCGAAGAAAACTCGGATGCATTGGAAATTTTGGATAGGTTTTGGATAAACAGTTTCGAATCCGAAAAAGTTAAAAAATAATCCCAATTCAGTCGCTACAAAGAACCATTGAACTAACGAAAAAATTCTTTAAATCATCGAGCTTCATACCAAAGAGTAGACAATATTTGTTATGTAATAGAAATAAAATATATCTTCAAAGTTATAACATTGTTCTTTTTATAACTTAGATAATTCCACCACAAATAACATATATATTTATTTCGAGTTCAACTTTATCTAGAAACTATCTAAATATTTTCTAAAATGCATTTATATAAATATGATTTTGAGGAGATTCGAACTCAAATAGCATTTTACAAGAGTATTTTCATTCAACATATGGCAAAGTTATTACATTTTCAATATGTATGTTAAATATATGATTAGGAAAACAACAAAATGTCATTTACCTTATTTTAGCTCACAACCTGTTTTTAAGTATTATGCTATCATATGATTAAAACTTTTAACATATTTTTTTTTCCAAATATGTAACTAGGAGATCAAACATTATGAAGAAAATGATCAATTATTGTAATTTACAACTTGAAGATTGATGTTGTAGCTACTGTTTTGTGAATTGGTGGTAGGAAAAGTAGGCAAAGGAGACAATTCTTTTGCAGCTCTTTTTAATGCCTAAAAAACCCTATACGCACTTTGTATTTTATTTTCTTTATTTCCATATTTCTTTTGTGAAAATAGGTTTAATCTTTTAATGAATGATGTGTCATGTTGAGAGAAACCAAGTTACTTATAGTGGACTTTATGTTCTTGTTGTTGTTGTCAGACTATGTGATCTCCATTGTCAGTGAGGGACCAAACTCTTTTGTCTTTGTGATTATTTCAATAAAGATCTTAAGTACAAAAATGCTATGTAAAATAGTCGCTAATAAGCGATGTGTTGGCTTTCCAACTATTCTCATTGTTCTTATGGACTGAATTCTGTGTAGATCAGATATTTGAAGATTCAAAGGACCACTAGTGATTCTGAGTTAAAGCACATAAAACATGCGTTTTAGGCACCAAAATATATAAATACTTTTAGGGGCATTATTTTTGAGGTTTTTTATATGATAGTAGTAGTACTTGAAGATTCAAAGGATCAAAGTTTCTTGAACACTAACTCATCAATAATACATTGTGTTTTGGATATGTGAATGCTTCAACGAAGAAAAACTAAGTAGTAAATGTTAGCACGAGGTGGTCTAGTGGTAGTATTAGAATTTGGGAATGTAATAATATGTTATTCGGAGTTTGAGTACTTCTTGAAATAATATCACATTCACACAATCTTAGGACTATTACATGGCTCTTTTGACTTTGGAAATAAACTAGATCTCATATTTCGTTATTCCATAGTTTTTAGTACTTATAGTGTTTCTGTTGAACCGAATTATAGGAGTTATCAAAAAACCCTAAGTGAATAAGGCTTCTTTTGGGGAAGCGTGGAAGATAAGTGAAAGAAGAAGAGCACTATGGAAGTAGTACTGGTCCTACACTACCTTCATCTTCACGCCAATCTTTCAAATACGACGGTGTTTGTGTGTGTAGTGTCCTTTATTGCATGTGAGCTCCCACTTTGTGTTATGTGTATGAAACTGTATATATACCTATTTTTATATGTCTATCTTTGTGTGCTTATAAATCATCATTACCTTCCTCAATCTCCATCTCAATGCAACAAATCTGTAATTTGCTGGAATCAATTATGGATAAATTGGGTGCTTATCCTTTTGACAATGTCAATTAATGTTTTCACACTAAAGATTTATTTGTCAAATTTATAGAAACCAAAAAATAGTGAAATAATCTGTGTTTAGTAGGTTTAGCTAAAATATCTAGAACCAAAAACTCGAATCAAAATACTGACTAATAGTTTAGTTCTACGTATTTATAAAATACTTGTATATTATATATTATATATTATTTAAACTAAACAGATACCCGAATAAATATTGGAATGACTTGATACTAATATACATTACTAAATTTATATTTCCATATGTAGAAAAATATTACCTATGTTGAAACTTTATAAAATTTTTTTGTTAATATTAGATTATAACTAGCCGGTCCATTAATCTGATTCCTACATAACACAGACAGTAAGACTCAATCCCTAAATATACAAATGCATCTTACTTTAATAGATTTACTACCTGCTATTAGATTAAAGGTCACCTGCATAATTAAATTTTGTGGTTATTATCAGACAAAGTAGTTTGTGATTAAATGTATACTTTTATTGATGATTTAGTCCACATAAAAATCAAAAATGATTTTTGAGATTGTTACAAATCACATCTATTGTTGTCATATTATCATTAGAACTTCCAAACATACAACGTCATAATCTAACAAGAATCGTTGTAAATTCTTATTATACACACATATATATATATATATCAGTGACAAAAAAAATATATGTATATATATACATATATACACATTATTCACTATTTTTTTCAGTAGATTATATTCAATTTCATAACCCAATAAATTCATATTCTTTCCACCGCTTGTTAAATAGTGAGTAAGGAACTGATTTTTCTTATTATAAATATTTATAACAATCTGAATACTATTTAAAATAGTGAATAATGTGTATATATAATTATGGACTTCTTGGTCTATTGTATTTATTTATTTTATTACAATGTATTTATATACGGCAAATATAATAATAAGTAGAGAAGTGGCCTTTGGCTGGACAGCACCAAATACACGAAATCTTGATAAGTATTCTCAGTGGCAATGCTACTACGCAACACACTCATTAATAAGTTCTTTTATTTTGATTTTTTCATATTTTGTACTTTCTTACCAAAATCTTTTAAATTTTAAAATCGTGTTACTGTGTAAATGACTATTAACCTAGTGGCAGGTAATAAGTCTATTAAAGGTAGACGTACTTATACATTCTGAGATCAAGTTCTACCGTCTACATTATATAGGAATTTGACTAATGTATCAACCAATTATAATCTAATGTTGACAAATAAATATTAATATATTTATACGTCAAGAAACAGGTTATCCAATTAATTTGTTCATGATCAAATTATACACTAGATAATAAGTTTGAATCCCATCAATTCAAATTGTAACATTTATGCTATAGACTAGACTTTATTGATTCAACCTAACAGGTATTCATGATACCAAAATTTCTTGCATAATAATTAAGAAGTAATTGCAATCTTCTAGAAGTAAGCTCTCATATAAAAGTTTAGATTATTAATTTTGCATTCATTGGATAAATATATATATATATATATATATGCATGCATTCTACCACATGTGATATATTCGTTATTAAAAATATACCTATATATATATATTTGGATTAACTATTCTATAAATTGAAAATGGTCTTTAGCCTACTGTCAGATGGTAATTTTACTATCTGCATTATACAAACACTTGATTAATGGATTGACTAGTTATGCTCTAATGTTAACTAAAAAATAGTCTATAAATTTTGAAATAGATCGTTAAACTACGAAGGTATGTTGGTGTTGTTGAAAAGAATATTTTACCTAAAATCAAGTGTGATAATTCTAATCTAATTAACCTATTAGGTTTTTTCTTTTCAACATACTTATTAATAAGAAATTTTCCTAATTTACCAAAAATTCCAAATATTAGTTAATCATGTAAAACAAGATAAGCTTAAAATGTAAAGAAATAATAATTTTAGGTATTGAAGTAAATATAAGAATAAACAAGAGAAAGTTTGGTTTGGAAATTAGAAGTGAATGAGTTATTTAAGGCATTGGAGTTGCTTCACCATATTGTGAATGTTTAATGATACTTAACTACTTTTTAATCTGTTTTCAACAAAATATGGTTTTGTGGTGAAATGTATATATTAAAATCTACCGAAATTTAGTTTAACCTGTAAAACTCTGTGATATTGTTTAGAGTTTAGAACCGTTTGGATTACTAAAAATAATTCATCAATCCTATTATTAAAGAAAAGAAAGTAAGCAAAACGTGATTAATCTACTTAAACTAAATTTTCTAGATTATAGTGCTAGAAACCAAACTAATTGTTGTTGGTTAAAGACTTACAATTATAATGGTTACTATTTAGTGGAGTGTTCACGTATACATTAGATCAAAATCCATAATAGGATTAATTAAAATTTAGTTTTACTTTAGGGTCAAAATCTTCTTCTTTTTAAAAATAATTATTTTTTGGTTAAAGATGTCTAATTCAACGGAATTATAAGATAATATTTACAGCAAGTGGTAAGTTCACTAAAGGCAAGCGCACTTACATGTTTCGAGATCGAGTTCCGCGCCTGCATTATGTAGGAATTTGACTAATGGGCTAGCTAGTTGTGTCCAAATGTTAGATAAAAAAAAACAAGATAATACTTACACAACTCAAGTATAATTGTTCATTAACATATATATACATATATATATAGTGTCTAGTGTTTCATATAAAAGTTGTGATTTATGATTTCATATATAAAATATTCCCATTCTACATAATTCATCCAAATATTTACATACAAACTGAGTCTATAGAGTATAGATTCTAAATTTTTTTATAAGAAAAACATACATAATATTTTGAGCCGACCTTGTTTCTAACGATTGACATTTGACGTACGAGCAAACTTAGATTAAGAGAATAATATCATAAAATAGAGAAATTAGAGAGTAATGGTAGGGACAGTAAATCTACACTTTTGGTCGTAAGCATGTGAGCTTTAACCACTCTTAATTTTGACGCGGCTTAACTTACCAAACCTCACTACTATAAATACCTCTTTGCTCTTTCCATTTAAGTTCATCACTTTCAAGTCTCTCTTCTTTTACTTAACACATTATGGTTTCTCTCAAAGCTTTATCAACTCTCTTTTTTCTTTTACTTGGTGTTAGTATTTGCTACGCTACTAGTCGCAATCTTTTGAACTATGGAGGAATCCCTGGTGGTCATGGTGGTGGTGGAGGACATGGTGGTGGTGGAGGTTATGGAGGTGTAAGTGGTGGTGGTTATGGTGGTGGAAGTGGAGAAGGAGGTGGTGGGGGATATGGAGGTGTTGAAGGATATGGTAGTGGTGGTGGTGGTGGTCATGGTGGAGGTGGTGGTGCAGCTTCTTCTTCTGGTGGATATGCTAGTGGAGGAGGAGAAGGAGGAGGTGGTGGTTATGGAGGAGCAGCTGGTGGTTATGGTGGTTATGCTGGTGGGGGTGGAGGAGGAAGTGGTGGTGGTGGTGGAAGTGCTTATGGTGGTGGAGGTGAGCATGCTAGTGGATATGGAAGTGGAAGTGGTGAAGGAGGTGGTGCTGGTGGTGTAATTGGTGGTCATGCTGGTGGTGGAGGTGGTGGTAGTGGAGGAGGTGGTGGAAGTGCTTATGGTGGTGAAGGTGAGCATGCTAGTGGTTATGGAAGTGGAGCTGGTGAAGGTGGTGGTGCTGGTGGAAGTGAGTATGGAATTGGAGCTGGAGGAGGAGGTGGTGGACATGGAGGTGGAGGTGGATCAGCTGGAGGAGCTCATGGTGGTGCTTATGGAGGTGGTGAAGGAGGAGGAGCTGGTGGTGGAGGATCTCATGGTGGTGCAGGAGGGTATGGAGGCGGTGGTGGTGGAGGAAGTGGAGGAGGAGGAGCTTATGGTGCAGGAGGTTATGGAAGTGGTGGTGGTAAAGGAGGAGGTTATGGAGGAGGTGCAGCTGGAGGATATGGAGGTGGTGGTGGCGGAGGAGAAGGTGGAGGTGGTGGTTATGGTGGTGAACATGGAGGTGGTTACGGTGGTGGTGGTGGTTCAGGCGGTGGTCATGGTGGTGGTGGCTATGCTCCTTGAAGAAACCAAACTTAAAATGAACCAAAAAATAAAGATGAATTGTTGTGAAGGGGTATACAAATTAAAATGCCTATTTCAAAACATTTTGTATCCATTATTATTATTATTATTGAATGTTGTATTTTCTTAATAATTGAATGTTTTTATTGTCTTATTATTATCATCACTCAAAGCATAGATAAATTATAGAGCAATGTTATTTAACCTCAAAGAGTGTTGGTTGCAAAGTCTCAAAACAAAATTTCATCAGAGTTATATTCACAAAACATATCAAGACAAAAATACTCTAAGCTAACTCTTCACTGAGGGCAAACGAGATGCTTGTGAAGAAGACTGATCGTCTATCTTATGTTAAGAGATTTTCTTTCTCGCAGAGAACTATCCAAAGCTTTAGATAGCAATCGAGCGCGAGGTGTCTGTACCTTATTGAGGTATGACCGAGCAAATCTTGTGTCCTTTGGATCTGCAGCAGAAGCAGACAGTTTTGTTCGACGAGTTTTGTCTTCCTTCTTAGTTTGCAAGTGCGCACGATGAATCTGAAAGCTTCCTGTGAAGAATCACACATTTGAGACTTAGTATGTTTCATACTCTATTCACTCTTCCACATTACTATAACTGAGAAGCCATGAAAACACACACAGTACCTTGGCGTTTGTGAACGGAATTTCGCTTTAGAATCTTGGGTTTAGGTCCTCTACCGAGCGTAGCTTCCTCACCAGCTGTACATAGAATAAACACAGCATAAGACCATTGCAATTATCTTACGTACTTTGTTGGCAGATCATAACTCTTGTTTGTTCTAGATTCGCTTTCAGTTTTGATCATTGATTCTTATTCTACTGCTGTTCAAGGATTATAAAAAGGAGATACTTGATCATAAGCAAAGAGTAAAAGGATAATGGTACCTTTGCGTTTTGGAGACAACTTTTGATTTTGAACCTTGAGCTCAGGAACGTAAGCATCATCATCAATGTTAGCTCTGTCCCTAGCTGGAGATGACTCAGATTCTCTCTGTGGAGAGGTCTCAGCAAATGGTTTTTCAAAGTTATCAGCCTCAGGTGACTTGGGAACAGCAATCATGACCGAATCATCACTGCCAGACTCAGCTGACCAGAACACTTCTTGTTGTGGCCCATGAGAACTGATTACTCCCGGGATTGATACTCCCACCACTTCGTTACTGGCTTTGTTGGAAACACCAACATCCTTGCAAGTATCATCAAGCACTGACGTTGGTGAAGTAGCCTCAATGTCTGGCTTCAGTTGTTCAAAGAGAGTAGAAAACCAATGATATTCTTCTCTGACATAAAATAATATATAAGCTTCTTGCGACAATACGAAATCTTCGTGGACTCTCCTGACCTAATAAGGTTTGCAGTAAAACATAAAGAAAGTTACATTAATTGAAACTCAACAAAGAACTCAACCATACAAATTAAAAGAAATCACTGACTAATTGTATTACCCTCGAGTCATTAAAATGATGCCATGTCTCTGGAGCTGACCTCACATACGAAGTGTAATGACCATAAGTTGCTGATTCACCAAAATGCTCCACAAAAGCATAAAGTTTGTATATGGTAGACACCTAAAGAAACAAATTAGATGTTAAGAATTGAAAATTCTCAAAGTTTTACAGAGCAAACAGGTCTGCAGTTTTTATTACTTACTTCAAGATTTTGTAAACTGCTCTTGCTCATGTAAGGACACAAATCCAACTCCAAAGGGAACTCAACATGCTTGGAGATTTTCCCCATAGTGTCTCCATCAGTCTTGAATCTCTTAAGATGAAATGTAGCAACCGGAGGCAACTTATCAAGTTTAAGTTGCTTCTCCTTTGAAACTAGCTCCTTGCAGTTATCACAAGTAAACTGGTCATCAAGTTGTTCGACACTTGTAAAGGATTCTAAAGCACTCCAAAGGTTTTCTACGTCTTCAATTTCCAAACTCCATCCAAGTGAAGGTTCAAATGTGTTTGAAACAGAGTCACAGTTGCAGCAACGAAGCTGAAAAAGGAAGCAGATCAAACATCTATCCAAAAGCCATATACATACATGGAAAACAATAGAGTAATGAATTAACCATTTCTTACCGAACTCATGAGACGCCCACCAAAAACATTGTCAACAATGTTAACATCTTGTGAAGAGCTAGAGCCAGGCCTGTTTCTAGTATCCAGACAACATCTCTCTAACTTATCTAAAAAGCTCTGTAGAAACTCTTGAGCATCTTCTTGGCGGTTAATCATAAAGTCATAGGAAAAATCTGTGAAGGGTTTAACGATAAATCAATTCATATGAAGAAAACACTAAGACATGCAAACGAAGCAAAAAGGCAAAATCAAAACTTACAATTCAGATTAACTCGAAAGTTATCGATGTATATAATATAACCTGAAGACCTCATAGCAAGAACGATATGATCTCGGAGAGTTTGAATAACACAGAACTTGTCACTGCCACCTGAAAATCCAATGAAGTTATAAGATTAAGGCAATGAATAAAACATGACACAGACTCTCAAACCAAATCAAAGAAGCAAGGGTCTTACAGTTGCAAGGGTTTTGAAATTTGTATGAACTAAGGCTCTCAATAAGAGGCACAGTGTGAGTGAAACACTGTAGCACTGAAGCAATGAAACAAGTGTTGCCTGAATTATAGAGTCCAGCTCCCTGAAGAAAGAAAACGTTTAAACATCAAAAACGATTCAATTTGTTGTTCTTAAAATCGATACGAAAACAAGATAAGATATAAGAGAAAAAAGAGAACATACAACACCAGTAGGTTGAATCTTCAGAAACGACCATGATGACATCTCATCTTCACGTTGATAATCAGAATTTGCTATGTATCTCCGTGGTGGACGATAATCTAGAAGAGGAGAAACAGGATTCGAATCTGAATCACCATCGATTTCGAAAAGATTGTTGTTGTTTGGAGACGAAATCCGAGCCGGTTTCGAATCTATGAACTCGTTTTCCTCTGAATTGAGTGAAGGAGGCTTAATTAGGGTTTTATCCGACGGAGAAGAGAAAGACCCATCTGGGTTTTGCATCTGAATTAAGGATTTCTCCGTAGAGGAAGGATGATTCTGGTGAATCGGTGACAAATCAGCAGAAGCGGCACGAATTGGCGAACACTCAATGGGGGTTTTCTCAGGGCTAGCTAGTTTCGGAGAAGAAGAGAGATTCAAAGGCGGTGGATCACTGTGATCCGCCATTAACAACGTAACTCAGAGATAACCAAATCGATTTCAACGGATGATGAGAGCAAAAGTAGAAAACTAGGGTTTGATGTTGGGAGAGATTACATACCACAAATCGATTCTTATGTTATGAAAGAAGAAAAATTTAGAGTTTGGCTCCAAAAGTTTAGTGAAATTTTCGAAATCAAAGAGCGAATTTGATCGAATGGGAGGGAAACTGAGAATTGAGTAATGAAGAAGGTTTTGAAATAGGAGGGAAAATCAGTTCGCCATCATTTTTTAGGGATTTAGAAAAGTTTTGACCTTTTTAAGGATAAAATCTGTAAAACCCAATTTGATAGGGATTTTACCAATATAACTGTTTTTTATTTTTATTTTTATTTTTTGGGTCTGATAATTGTTTTTATTTTCCTCTTGCCCAGGATCGAACTGGAGACCTTTCGTGTGTACGGTGGATTCTGCATCTAAATTAGCCTCCCAACAAAAAAAAAATTGAAAAATAATGAAAAAGGGAGAGAGAGATTTTTCATTTATGTGTTGTTTTATTATTGGTTCATTTTTTTTAAGAATTAAAATTTAATTGGAAAAGTACATTATATTAAAATATTAACTTTATTGTTGAGATACTCATTCATTGATGAAGATGCTTTTAAGGATTTTTAACGCTAGTTGTTTCAAAACTTTTACATAAAAATCTCTATTATAATAAAATCGTAGCGTTTGAATTATCCGTATAATTTATAATAATATAATAGAGATTTAAAATCTATGATTGGTCAGTTTGTATTAGATAATTAATTTGTGAATAAAATTTGTTTATATAATTTGTCACATGATTCGGTTGTATCTTTGTCTTTTGTGGCAATAAAATTTTAATTGATTTAATTTGATTTGTAGAATTTTAAATCAATCACGTTTTTTCTAAGTTTTTACAAGAAAATAAGTTTGTTAAGATTATGATAAGATCTTTAATTAAACAGATATTATTCGTATGTTAAATTATGATAAGAACATTAATTCAATAATTAACTAAATACTTTATATTTAGGGAAAATCAAACAAAAGATATTCTTAATCCTAACAGAATATAAATTTAATCAAAGTCTATATACAAAAAATCTCATAACAAATTTAATAACACCAACGAAATTCACATTTTTCTTTCAATTATTGTTTATTCATCATGTCTTTCTCTGAAATTTTTTCGTTAAAACTTAGCAAAGAAACTTGGAAGATTAAAATCAAAATTATAAACCTCTCAAAAATATATACCAAACAACATTGTCAAACGGTAGATATGGTTCTTTATGATTTTAAGGTATGTTATTAATAATTTATTCATATGAATGCTTTTATAATAATTTAAAATATTTTCTAATTAAATGGTATCTTTATTATAATAAAACCGCCATGATAATTTTTTTGTAATAATATAATAAAGATTTAAAATCTTTTGATTTGTTTTGATTGGTCAATTTGTTTAAATTCATTAATTTGTTTTTTTGTTTAGATAAGATTATTTTTAAAAACTAATTATTTCTTTTGATTCGGTTTCAATAAAAGCATACAATTAAAAAGGAAATTTTAACTATTAAAGATTTGATTTTTGTTCGTTTAAAAGAAATCTCTAACTAATTAAGATTTGAATTTCTTTAGTTAAAAATAAAATTTTAACCAATTAAGATTTGACTTTTGTTGGTTTAAAAGGACCAATTAAAATTTGATTTTTGCTGGTTTAAAAAAAAATCTTTTACCAATTAAGCTTAATTTTTCATTGGTTTTTTTAAATAAATCTTTTGTTGAGATTTTGATAAGAACCTTATTACGTTTTTGTTTGTTTAACAAATTAGTTCTATGGATTTTAATAAAAAACTTAATTTAAATATTATTGGTCAACGCAATTAAAAAAACAAAAAATATTGTATTGAGATATTCCTAATCAAAATTTCTATATATAATAAAATTGTACCGTTAACATATTCATATATTTTATAATAAATTTAAAAAATTATCTCTTGATAATATTTGATAAAATTTCTTTACTAATTTTTAATAATATCCTTATCTACATAATATTACCAATTTGTTTTAATTTAAAGGGAATTTTCAAAAATACTCCTAATGACAGTACGATTTTCAAAACCTACTATTTCTTTCGAAAATTGGGAGAGACAAATGGTCATTAGGGGGTATGTTTTGAATAAGGGTATTTCAGAAAAGGCATTTTTAGTAATTCCTCTTAATTTAAATATAAAAAAAATTAACTTATATTTCTATTATAATAAAATCGTAATAATAAGATTTTCTGTATCATTGTAATAAAATAATAGAGATTTTAAATTTTAGATTCTTTTGATTGGTCCATTTATGTTAACTAATTAATTTGTCTCATTAACATTTTTTAAATAATTTGTCACATGATTTAGTCTTATCTTTATCTTTTTGTACCAATAGTTCTTTTATTTTGTTAAAAAAAATTTTGTTTATAATTTGGTTGCTTTTTTGAACCTTAATTTTATTGGTTGTATTTTTAAACCTTAATTTAATTTTGTTAGTAATAGTTATTTTAACAAATAATTTAGTTAAGATTATGATAAGATCCTTAATTAAACAGGTTTCATTTGTTAAATTAGGATGATAGCATTAATTCAATAATTAACAAAATACCTTATATTTAATTTAATAATTAGATTTATAGTCCATGAACTTGTTTTGATTGGTTAATTTGTTTAAACTAATAAATTCATTTTTTATTTATAATAGATTATTTTTGAAAATGTATTATTTATTTTTAATGGATTTCAATAAAAACATACAATTAAAAAGGAAACTTCAACCAATTAAGATTTGATTTTTGTTAATTTTAAAAAGAATTTCATATCAATTATGATTTGAATATCGTTTGTTAAAAATGAAACCTTAACCAATTAAAATTTTATTTTTGTTGGTTTAAAATGAAATCTCTAACCAAATAAAATTTGATTTTCGATGGTTTTAAAAAAAAATTTACCAATTAAGATTTAATTTTTGTTATTTTAAAAATAAATCTTTTGTTTGGATTTTGATAAGAACTTTAAGATGAGTTTGTTTGTTTTAACAAATAAGTTTTTTATATTTTCATTAGAACCTTAATTTAAATATTATTGTGCAACACAATAGAAAACAACAAAAAAGTATTTTATTGAAATATTTCTAATTCAAATCCAAATACCTAATATTTAGGGGAAAGTAAACAGATGATATTTATAATTCTAATGGAACAAAAAGTTTAATTGAAGTCTATATAAAAATAACCTCGGGACAAATTTAACAACACCAAACATTTTTGTACTTTTTTCTCTCGATTTTTCTTTTTCTTCATCGTGTGTTTCTCTGAAATTTTTTCGTTGAAACCCAACAAATAGACCTCGAGGATTAAAGTTAAAATTCTAAAACTCTATAAAATATATACTTAAGTACATGTTCAAATGATTGATATAGTTCTTTATGATCTTAAGGTACATTATTAATAATTTATCTATGTGAATACCTTTATAATAATTTAAATTATTTTCTAATTTAATTGATATATATATATATATATATATATTTTAGGGTGGGAACAAAATAGTCCTTGAAAGCTCCAGTAGAAACAAAATAGTCCCATGTGGGATCCGGATCCCACAAGGTGGGACCAGTACCAAAATATTTCTTGAACACTAAAGTACTAAAATCATTACAAACATACAAATTTCTGCTACAACTCGAGTTTATCGTACTTCTACTCATAACTTCAATTCTCTTTCATGTATACAACCACTGCCAAAAGATCTTCTACCAGATTATGTGTTCGGATTAAAATTAGTTAATTACTCTGAATTACTTGAAAGACGACTTAAAGATATCTATCTTACACGTAAGTAATAATTTTTTAAAAAATTATTATTTTTGATTGTAAGTATTCATTATTAAAAAATGATAATATTTGTTAACTATAAAAGACATTATATATCTTATAAATTTTACATACAATCAAAATTTTAATAAATATACTTATTAGAATATATATATATATAGATTTTTTTTATTATAAGTATTAATTTTGAAAAATAAGTATATTTTATATATATATAAGACATAAAAACGGAAAATCTATAATCTCAATATTAATATGCAGGAAATAAATCAATTTTCACAAAAATATTACTTATATATAGAAGATATAAATAAATATATTTTTAATTATAAGGTAGCAAAACGAAATAACTATTGTTATCAGCATTTATAAAAACTAAATAACTAATGATATCAACTTTCAAGTTTTCACAAACAAAAAATTATATTAGTTATATTAAATATTAGTTTTGTTAATCTACAAATTCATATTAATAAAATAATTGGACATATATTTATATTAGTATATACTTGCTGAATTGATTAAAATATTAATAAATAATATGTATCAAATTGATACAATAAAACAGAAATATGCATGGATCTACAAACTTAAATGAATACGAGTTTAAAACTATATATATATATATATATTAGTATATACTTGATAAATTACTTATGATATTAATTAATAAAAATATATTCTATCGATAATGTATAACATAGCAAAATTAAACATAGATCCTAAAACCTAAATAAATAAAATGGTGGAAGAACCGGAGGTGTGGCCAGCTTTTAGCCCTTATTTGGAGGACTTTGCGAGGCTTAGAAGCTCATTCCGACTTTGTTCCATAGCTCTGATTCCACGTTCTCTTAACTATAAAGCAGATTTCTTGGCTAGATATATTCGAGGTTTAGACAGGGATACTGTGTTCGTAAATGATGTACCTCTACATTGGTTCGAGGCTTAAGTTGAATGAAAGTTAAGTTGACAAAAAAAAAACATAAATAAATATGGGTTCAAAACTCTAAATAGATACAGGTCTAAAAATTAAGTTATAAATAAGTCTAAAATATAAATGAGCATGAGTCAAAACGTAAATGACATGAGTCAAAAAATTTATATGTAAAATTGTAATGCATCAAAACTTAAGTAAACAGAAATAAAAATATATTCGTGTGCAACAAACATCGATGATCACTATAAATTTATTTTTAATATATCAAATATATATAT